>JAOPJJ010000080.1:1997049-2007745 GCA_027122795.1 Enchelyopus cimbrius | reverse complement strand
CGCCCCCCCCACCAAGGGACCTGGCCTCTGGGGGGGCGCGCTCTCGCCGGGGGGGGGGGCGAACCAGCCAATGAATGTAGCCCTCCCGACGCAACGGACACGGAGACCGATCCAATGGAAAGAGAGAAGCCAGGAAGGAGGCGGGAGGAAGGGAGGCCCAGGGGGGGACACGGAGGGCAGACCAGCAGCACGGGAACAAAACCAAAGAACTTCATTGGAGGGTTGAGAGGGAGCAGAATGCTGAGGGCGTAGTGTGCACTGCCAGCCTGCGGGGGGCGCTGATATATACATATACCTTTAAAAAACACAAAAAAACAGAACGGATAATAATAATAAAAATAATAATAATAATAATAGCAAGAATAATGTTGATGATGATGATGATGATGATGGGGATGAAAATACAGAGAATTTGACCTCTTGACGGTAAATTAATCAAAAGAAAAGAAAGGACAAAAAAATAATCAATGAAACTGAAAATCGACTTTGCCCTGTTTAACGTTATCCGGTTAGTGGGACTAACATAGGCCTAACAGACAGAGCAGCGCAGACCGCGTTAACACGGCGCTGTGATAGACGTGTGTGGGTGTAGACGGGGAGCCGCTGGTAGCAGAAGCTCTCTCGCAGGATGCGTTGTTGGGATTGCGAGAGCAAGTCATCGTTGTGTCATTAGTGCAGAGTAGTGAGGTAAACTGAATCACGGTATGCACTGCTGTTCTTTCCTCGAGTGGAGGAACGGAAGGGAGAGATCCTAACTCTCCTTTCGTTTCCATGAAGTGGCAGCGAGGTCGGGGTCACACTGGTTGACATTTTAGACATCAAATTAAACTGAAAAAACAACCAGACATCGGTTCCAAGTCTTTCAAAACAAGCCCATGTGTGTGTGTGTGCCAACGCAACGAATCACATCCCTTGGAAATGTTTCCTACCGTTGATATCAGATGACTCACTTGTAATGAGCTCTGTAATTTCTTCCATATCTTCACTTTTACTTTCACTTTCTCATCACACTCTCTCTCTCTCTCCCTCTCTTCTCCTCCTCGTTCTTCCTCTCACCTGGCATGTTGTTTTAGGCACAAATTGAGTTCATGAGTCATCATCTTATCTGCAGCCTTCTGAGTCGAACTGACTGCCACGTTTGCCAGAGATGTTTTAAGTACACGAGAGGGACTTTATTCTTTTATTTTGTATTCTATTTTTACCAATGAACTAGATTCCCTTTCCATGTGCAGTAGACTGTATATACACGCATGCTTGATGTCCTGGACTAAAACACACACAAAAGTATTATCATTTCAAAAGAGGGTTCCAGTAAGTACCATTCTCTCTGAACGATCGGGGCAAAAAAATCAAACGAGGAAAACGAAAACCGAAACGAAACACAAATAATACTGACGTCTTAAAAAAACAAACAGAGGAACACGCGTGATCCGTGTTCCGGAATGTGCAACCGCCACACGTTCTGCCTTAAGTGAGCGCTGGACCGGGTCGGGGGTCCCCATCAAGGCCCGCCCCACGCCCGGCCCAGCGGGGGGGGGTGAGGAGGAGGAGGGCCGGGGTGGGGTCCGGGGTGGGGGGGGGCCTATGGCGAGAGGGCCTTATGTAACCCGTGGCGTGCACACACGCCATCGCATCGGCGTTGGACCGCCTCTCGCCAGGGAGCGTGCCTGGGCGGGCGTGACAGCTGTGAATGTACAATATGCAGCCTTTCTAGAAAACCACCATGCTGCCCTGCCCAAGGGATCAGGTCAGTGGCGGTACCGAATGTTCTCTCTCTCTCTCTCTCTCTCTCTCTCTCTCTCTCTCTCTCCATCTCTCTCTCTCTCTCTCTCTTTCGCTCTCTCTCTTTCTGTATCTCTCTCTCTGTCTCTCTCTCTCTTTCTGTATCTCTCTCTCTGGCCCGCTCTGACTCGGTGCTTTCTGTGGTGAGCTGACCCAGGAGGTGGTTCCCCTGTTTATCTCCACTGGAGAACATGGAAGCTTGTTGCCTTATTTTAACCCCCCCCCCCCCCCACGTTCCACGTTCTGCCGTTCCACTGTCGCCCATCCGCTTCATCTTCCAGACGCTAAAAGGTTAAAAAACGCCAACACGCACACAGCTTCCTCCCGGGTGTGTGTGTGTGTGTGCGTGTGTGCGTGTGTGTGCGCGCGCATGCATGTTTGTCTGTGTGTGTGTGTATATATATATAAAAAAAAGAGAGAGTAATATTTATGAATCTATTTTTTTCCTATTTTGTGATGAGAGTTATTGATAAGAACCTTTATTTCTCAGTGGGACACTGCCATATTACTTTGAAGGGAAGTGTTGTATTCTTGAAAAACTTAGACTATGAATAATAATGTCATGAAACCTGAAAAAGAAAAGGAACAGACGATCAATAGGTGAACCGCGGCGTTACTTTGGTCCGGATGTGAACAGTGCGCACGTCAGTATTGTGAACTACCTCAGGCCTAAGGGTACCTCAGTCCAATCTTTCATTTCCCCTTTTATCAACATTTTGTATGCCTTGTAAACCTACCCTTTTTATTTTTTATTTTTCAAATAAAAAAAGAAGAACAAGAGAAAAAAGGAGTTACAGCAAACTTTTACGCTCTTCAGGTCCAGCTCAGAGTGAGGGGCGAAAAACAGGTCTTTAAACTTGTGTACAGGGCGGTGCGGTCCGGACGCTGCTCAGCCTCCTGCACACCAATCTGAACATATGCAGATTTCATAGATTTCAATCCAATAATGAATGATTAAGGAATGAAGACAGGATCTAAGGGGTGAACCGCCAGAAGTGGTTATGAATTTGAATGTTGTGTACTGATTTCATCGACAAAAAGGACTTCAAAAATAAACCAAACGCAAATATTATCGAAACGGTATTCAAACTGTACCTCCGGTATTGTTAATTGTGCATCCAGGTTTTTTAATTTAATTAAATTTTTGTGTTCGAAAAAGTGAACAAAAAAAAAAAGGAATTTTGTAAAACGCCCGAATCAATCTTACCAGCTCTGTTTTATATCAACATACTCGGGGTGGATTTCAAACAAACGATTTTAAATTTGTAAAAATACAAAAACGACAGGACTCTTGAACATGAAGTAATACCTTAGTCTTCTGTGTAGAATGTAGAACAACTAGTCATTGAAATGTCACTGTGTACGACAAGTTAATGTATATGTGTAAACATGTATCACACATGTATTGTCGTTTTCTTGTCTCTCTCTCTCTTATTACCTAACACTTAACCAATCAAACCCGCGGTGTAGAAGATGGCGGGAGACCCTTTTTAGTGCGTCTCAGCTTCTTTCAAGAATGGGACTTTCCCGCCATTTTCATTTCTTTTGTGCTGTACATTTCTTTTTTTTGTGGAATTACCTCTGAGAAACCAAGGCTGACTTTAGTGACTAAAAACTAAAACCAATGTAGGGGAAGGGGTTTAAATAAATGAACAATAGTGAAAGTTAGTGTTTTGTCTTTGACGTCTTTTTAAGTATTACGCTTGTGTTGCTTAAGATGGCGGACATTGCGGTTTCTCCGCTGTCAGCAGAGTTGGAATGCTTGTCCATGTGAACACAGGAAGAGTAGTGGCCTCTGTGTGCGGCCATTTTGGCGATTCCCCCAACACACAGACACACACACACACACGCGCACACACATTGCGACTAGTGGAGCTCTCTGAACCCCGGACAAAACATGAGGTGTACCATTTCTAATCCTCGCCTTTTAATAACACGCTAGACTACAGTGCCACCGTACGCAGTGACCCACATGCCTCGGGGCAGATCACCGCTTTGAAAGAACCACTGTAAAATTGTATCTCGTTCCTCACACTTTGTAACTGTGACGGGACGCCTGCACATCTGTTTTGTTCACAATAAGACATGTTTGAGGACAAGTTGTTCTTGTTTCTTAATCTCCCCCAGACCTGGGTCTTATCCTTGTCTGCGCTGCTATGTCTAGGCTGAGGTTTGGTTCGCTGCGACTCCAGGCACTAGGTGTTGTGTTTCACTGCCGTTTTGGGGAACAGTGCGGTCTTAACCATCACTGCCTGTCTGTCACTACAGGCAGAGGTATTGACGAGAAATCTCTACCAGTATTGTGTAGCTGGAACTTGATACGAATCTCTGAGGATAGGTGTTGCTACGTTTCATAAAGTGTGCTAGATGATGTGACTAAGTAGACTAATACCTGACAGCAACCATTTTTTTCTGTCTCTTGGGAAATTAAGTATTCATTTTGCCATCTCTCTTGGTGTTCGGCCAGTTTGTTTCATCCTTGTTCAGATGGATCTGGCCCTTTAGTTCTGTCGTCCTCTACACCAATCAGATAGAGTGGCCGTGTGGCGAAATGGTTTGAAAACGTTGCTTTTGTATTCATTCCATTAAAGTCACCTGTACTAATAGTGAAGTTGTGAAAGCATAGCTTGCAGTATGGCAACAGAAGGCAGGGTGATATAAAAAAAATAGATGACACCACAGTTGATAAATAAGATTCATACTCGGGGTCTGACAAAGGCTGAAAAAGCTTGTGTGTGCGTGTGTGTGTTTGTCTTAGAATGTAAACAGGAAGTGAGGGCATTAAACAACAGTCTCAAACGATTCAGGCATGGGTTTGCTGAGAACCGATACAGTACATTCTAGTCCGATGTATTCAGAGCTTCAACGGTGATTTGATTCTGTGTCGTTTGCTCATGAAACAAAAACACAAATCCCAGCAACATGTCGAGTGTCCACAACGATAATCCCAGATTCACATTCTGTTTGTTCTGGTTGATTCTAATTTGCATTCCACCAGTGGGAATCTTCCTTTGTTCCTTGGATGGGTGAAGGAATAACACTCCGGGCCTACATTTCCCATAAGGCATCACGTCTTGACACACCTTGACATGATTGGTGATTCACGTGTTGGGCAGAACCTAAACGCTCCATGTCGTCCACCACCATGGATCAATGTATTTCTGCTCACTGTCATGCTGTTTTTGAGTTGAGTGCACTGTATCGCTGACCAACCTGCATCTGAGCAATAAAGAGTATTTTAAAAAACAAATGCAAAAAAAAAAAAAACCTTGACTCCTTTTGATTGATTCTGAAGTCATTTCTAACGAGAAAAAACGTTCAGGTAATAGATAAGCAGGCTTATCTACTGGACCTTGACAATCCGGTTCTCACCAGATGACTTGACAGATGATTCATCAACTTTATGAGTTTGTCAAACCTGCCCTGTTTGTTCAACCTTATTTGCTACTTCTGTATTGCAACCGTTGCTTTAACACATTATATATATTCATTATTTATAGCTGTCTAAACAATACCCCTACATCCACAACTCAATTTACCCAGGGGTATTTTTATTTCTTTGTTTGAAGTATATTTTATATGTATTGTATTCTATCAAAAGAACAAACACACTTGGATGAAGAGTATTAGAAGTATAGAAGTTATATAGAAGTTGGCAGTTTGAATATTCTTTGAATAGTTTATTGCAATACAAACAAGTGGAACGGAAATATTCAGAAAAACTTAAATCTGAAATAACAGTTGCAAGCGTGTGCCCTGATATGCAACTCTGTAAAAATCTTAAAATCTTTGAAAAGGAACCGAATTAAATCCAACTCCTACATAATCTCCTCAACAATATATACAATACACAATACATGATTGTTTTTTTTAATGTATCCATATCTGAGGTAGTGATTTTCACATTTGTAAAAAATGTAAACAGGCACTTACACTGTTTGACCGTTGAATTACACAGCTTACTATGAAATGATTGGCAGTTTATTACGGCTAAGCTGTAGCCCATCCTTCTTTGCATTCCCTTTTCCCAGAAGATCTCACATTTGTGCATGGATCACACCTTCCAATGCACACAATCGTTTCACACCAGGGAAAATCTTCCACGCAGACACGGTCGTCCCACACCGCAACACGAGAACGTCCCTGGGAATTAATCTGACTTTCAATTTGAGCCGGTGCCCCGACCGACCACGGCGTTCCCATCCCCAGGCCGCAGACCCAGCGCCGTACACTCCCTCGACAGGATCCAACGGGGCGTCCAATGTTCTTAGCCCCGCCCCCTCCAGACTCACTGCGCCTTCTTATTGGCCGGGAGGTCGTTGGGTACGACGGGTCCCTGTTTCAGGCGGCTCTGGCTGTAGCGCCGGATCAGGGCCCCGGGGAGGAGGGCCATGCAGGCGATGGCAAGCAGCTGGAGCAGACGCTGCCAGGAGATCAGGTCGTCCAGGGAGGACACCTCCGACAGCATGGCCCCCGTCTGCACGCAGATGAAGTTGTAGGGCAGGAGGCCTGGGGGGAGGTAGTTGTAGGCGGGGGCGTAGTTTAGCGTCGGACCACAACAATCACATCACACCCACCTTCCTTGAATGCGAGGCCTGCGTGCGGGTGCCTGTTTGTTCGGCGTGAGTGGTGCAGTAGTAACTTTTTACGGTAACCCATCTCACCGATGAACACGGAGCCGAAGAAGAAGACCACGGGGATGTTGACGATGGGGGCGGACATGTTTAGAAACCAGTTGGGGGTCATGGGAAAGAACCGCAGGAACAGCAGGAAGAAAAACAAGCAATCCTTGTTCTCCTCCACCTGGGGAACATTGATACCACGTTCTTCAACCTGTTCTACAGAGAGCAATACACAACGCTTTTGTCGTTTGGCCAATGAACAGGGGCGGCAGAGCTAAGGAGAGGGAACGCACAGAGAGCGTGTACAATCTCATGTCGATAGAAAATGTGCATTATCCGCCCCCCCCCCCCCCTCGAGAAGTTGCAGACCTACCTTCTTCTGGAGCAGGGACACCTTGTCAGGGAACAGGCTGGTGATGTAGTGCTTCCCGAAGGCTTGGGAGAGCAGATAGCACATGGTGGACCCCACAGTGGTCAGGACGCACGCCAGCAGAAGGCCCTGATACGGTCCAAATATAGCCCCGGCCAGGACGTTCTGAATAGCAACACAAGAGGTGTGATTCTACGCGTCAGCGGGCATCCGTCCAATTGTCAAGGTTTAATCGATCAATGTGACGAGTTAATAGCCGCCCTAGGCCTATGTTACTGTAGAGCGTGTTTGTGTTTGTGTACTGTGTCCACGTCATTTCATAGTTTTACAATACTAGGCAAATACCACCTCCTCACCAGGAATGATGAGCCTGGGATGGCGAAGGCCTGCTTGTACAGGTAAGCACTGGAGAACAGCAGGAAAATGTACCCTGTATGCTCCTTTTTGTAGTACCGGAGAAGGTCAGCCATCTCCCTCAGCTCCTCCAAGTCCGATGGGAACTTCAACCTGTCGAGACACACATCCATTGTTACTCTCCCTGTTGGCATTGCCTTTGGTTTGCTGGGTCGTGGTTGTGTTAGTGGTCCATACTGCTGAGGAAGTGTTCATGGGATCACATCAATGTATCCTGGTTATATATTTATGAACGACTGAGGGTTGTAATGCAAGGGATATTAGATCTACTGTCGGTACTGTGTTGTTTTTTCCTACCTCATATGCTCTTCCTCGCTGACAGATGACAGCTCTGGGTCTTCTGCAGGCTTCAGGCTCTCTCCGCGGATCTCGGAATACATGAGACGTCGGGGCACAACTGGGAGATACGTGGACAACAAATATAGATATAAGGTAGCGGCAACAACGACGAAAACTAATCCGACTATTGACCGCATATTTAGTTATTTCGAGCACAACAAAGAGAGATACTTGGTGGGAGTCGATATGCTGGACGCCCCGGAACGAAATGTTGAATCACGGGGATGGGGGGCGGTAAAGGGGGTTGCACCAGGCAGCTGCATGGAAGTGACGTAAGGGGACGACGTGTTGTTGTTGTTTGGTCAATTTAACGTGGACCAAACTAAACGTCACAAACAGAGACATATCATCAGACAAAGGACACAATTAATGTTGTTTGAAATGTAATTTTATATTTAATGTGTAATCAACTTATGTATAACGTGTTGAAATGTTTCATATTTCACGTACATTAAGTAGTTGAAATACATATAGTGTGTTTGAAATACTTGCAATGATGTTTGCAATAATATGTTGAGGTTATTTGATTAGTTTCACGTTTAACTAAATTAATTTGTGATTGCAAAACTTTTTCCTACACTGCTTTTTTTCCTTTGCGTTTCCCTATTGTTTTTTTTTTTATCGTGGGCGTGGGGAAAGGAGCCAGGTTGGAGAGTTTGGGAAACGAAAAATCCAAGGCATAGTAAAAGAATAAAGGCAAGAATCCCAAAAAATAAGTCAACAATTTGAAATCAATAATCAATATATGTTTGCATGATCTCACTTTAATGTCGAAATGAACGTTCGTGTTTTATGCGTTCCTGCCCCGGGTTGACCCCATAAATAACCCTCATTCCTTCCACTAGCGGCTCTGAGTCAGTGACCTCTCGTTAGGCCATCGGGTAACAACCAGGCAGGAGTTCACGGTAAGAAGATGCACTCTCTTCACCAGCCATATTTGGACATTTTATAGGACGTCCCTACTAAATGCAATTCCTCCCTACTGCGCGATATGCAAGTATTTAGCAAATGTTTGACATCAAACAGGACCGTGTGTAAGTCTGCAGCAGAGCTGGTTACAGCTGAACGGTACCACATTAAATTGACTCTTAACAAAAGGTTTGGATAAGTTTGCGTGACTATATGATTTTTTCCTATCCAACAGGAGTCACCAAGTACAGCAATGGTATGTGTTAACCCAAAAACATGGTTTGATGTGTAGCTCTTTGTTATGATTGAAAAATATCTACGACAACACCAAAAAGGTTCCTGCATGAGTTAACATGATGTGGGCAGCAAATGCAGCAGAATGATCTAAATGTGACTCATTTGCAATTTCATTGTCTGGGAACATGAGGTCGAATTTGTTTTGTGAAGTTCACCCTAATTCAACTTGTTTGTAGATGATCGTTTTTTGAAATATATCCATGTCAAATTTAGATTTTAAAGTTTCTAAGTGTACATATGATGTTTGATTTAAATGTATAATTTGTTAAAATATGTGCATGCCATGCAGTAAATTGTATACTGAAACTTATTGATGAAATATTGTTTTATTTTATCCACAGGATGCATCTTATGTATTCATGCCTTGTTGTGAGGTAAGCCAAACGCATCTGAATGAATACTTTAGAGTTGAGGCTAGATTGGACTACAGTCTTGCTATATTCATTACATAACACTGTTGGCAGCTGTTCATACAAATAGGTATATATTCTAAATCGCCATTAGATGGCGCTGTTGCTACAGTGTTGTTACACATACAATAACGTTGATATGCAATTTTTCATTGCTGTTTTACAATGAGAACGACCAACACACTGCATATTTCTTCTCCTATAGGGATGTGTGGCCTTAATATGCGCTGTCATTTGTGTCGTGTTCATCGTCTGGTACATCCGAGACTCGTACACGCTGGACAACTTCCACAACAAGCATGTGCTCATCACAGGCTGTGACAGCGGCTTTGGGAACCTGCTGGCCAAAACGCTGGATCGCAAGAGTTTTAATGTGATAGCCGCGTGTCTGACGGAGCAGGGCGCCTCGGACCTCTCCTCGTCGTCCTCCACCAGACTCAAGACGGTGGTGCTCGACGTCACCGACGCCGAGAGCATCCTGCGCGCCGTGAAGTTCGTGAGTGCTGAGGTCGGGGAGCGAGGTAAGGGGTCAAGCACAGCAGGGGGCGGTGGCACAGATATGGTGCCTGTTGGCATTGGGAGAGATGCGTGAGACGTGCCTACTGCGTGTCCCAACTACCCCTTTCTATCCGTCATGTTTATTTACTCTCGAAAGCGCACCTTGGCTCTAAAATCTGTGTGACCCATGGCCTGAACTGACCTGTTGCTTTTTACCGAATTTCCCCTCAGGGATTAATAAAGGTGATCTTATCTTATAGAACGCTTACCCTAGACATGTCGCTAAGATTTCACAAGATATTTTCTCAAGACATAAATGGTCAAAGGTGTCTAGGGAGCACTTTGCATCAGCTCCTAGCCAATCAGAATCCAGCAAGGGAACCATCCGTTTTCTAACTATTCTTTAACAACACTGGTGGCGGTTGAAACAAATTTACCACATACCGATGTGAAATAAACTTTCCTTAGTGCTCAATAAATGTGTAGCTTTCATACTTTAAGTGGGCCTCTTGCCGAACAACACTTCACTGTAGAGAAACCATCAAATATTTGTATGATCCACTGGATGGTTGAAGTCGGCGGTTACACTGCATTCTTGAAGTCAGAACACGGTACCACATTAAATTGCATAATGTCCTTGTTAACCCCGGCCGCTAGGTCTGTGGGGGCTGGTGAACAACGCGGGCATATCTCTGCCGGTCGCCCCCACCGACTGGCTCCGGCTGGAGGACTTCAGCAAGGTGATAGACGTCAACCTGATGGCGGTGATCGGCGTGACGCTGCAGTTCCTGCCGCTGCTGAAGAAGGCGCGCGGCCGGGTGGTGAACGTGGCCAGCGTCCTGGGCAGGCTGACCATGGCGGGCGGCGGGTACTCCATCTCCAAATACGGCGTGGAGTCTTTCTCCAACAGCCTCAGGTGACGGTCAAGATCTTGACTCTTTTTTTCTTCATTCTGACTGGTTTCTTACTGGGTGGCATCAAGGTGTGTGTGTGTGTGTGTGTGTGTGTGTGTGTGTGTGTGTGTGTGTGTGTGTGTGTGTGTGTGTGTGTGTGTG
>JAOPJJ010000080.1:1929333-1941919 GCA_027122795.1 Enchelyopus cimbrius | reverse complement strand
AGCCATCTGGCCAGGCGTCCCCCCCCCCCGTCCCCCCCGTCCCCCCCGACTGCCTGGGCGATCTCCCGAAACGATACGATTGGATTACAATGAGGGTCATCACTTTGGCCGGAGCTAATCCACCCGGAACAATCTGCTCATCTCACACACACACACACACGCACACACACCCACATGCGCGCATACTCACACACACACGCAGCCTTTATCCGGCGCCGGCGGAGCGTGGAGCAGATACTGTACATATGGGTGGGGGTAGGGGGGGGGGGTGCTCTTACCCCACGGTAGGGTCCAGGGCCAGGCCTCTGGGGTTCCCCAGGTTCTCGGTGATGAGTGTGACCCGGTTCCTCCCGTCCAGGTCCACCATGTCGATGCGGTTCACGCTGGACTCCACCACGTAGAGCTTGTGGTTGACCCAGTCCACGGCCAGGTGCTCCGGGCTGTCCACGGACACGTTGAGCACCACCTGCACGTCGGAGCCGTCCAGGTCCACCGAGAACACCTGCGCCGCAAGCATATCAAGTCCGTGTTACGGCATGCAGGCGGTGGAATGGGTTAAAGGGCCACTTTTGTTCACGTTCACGTTGAAACATGAACATGTATTGAAAGTGGGTCATACATGTAGTCGAATAGTACCAAACATTTCCAATTTGGGGCCTTCTTGACCGAGAAAAGGCAGAAAATGACTTTGTGGATTGCAGACAACTCCCATGATGCACTGCAATGATTCAGCTCCGCTGGTTTGAAAACGAGAAACTCGTGCTTGTAGTCTCGCTAGAACCCCCCCCCCCACCCCCACCCCAAGACACTTCCTAGTACAAATGATTCAAAAATATGACTGGGTTTCCAACGATGCAACGTTTAATGCAAATGGGTGAAGTGTTCCTTTAAATGTGTTGTGATGAACAACATGGCCGCAGCGTCGCTACGACCCGCCTGGGTACGATGATGCTCTTGTAGGTGCTGGTGATGGCTTCGCTCAACACGCGCCCACTTCTTAGGCGCCACTAATACCTCGAACCCTTGGCAGAGCCGGGACCGGTGCTCTTTACAGCCCGGCGTATTCTGGAACCCAAACCCACGGGTCCCAACAGCAGGACTTTCGACCGAAAGAGAAATTTAATCTGGGAAAATGGCCTGGCGGTGTCCCCAGCCCCCTCCCCCCCCCACACTCCCCCGTCCGCCAGCGGCCTGCCCTTAATCCGACGACATGCCGCCATTAAGGGGCCTGATGCCTAGATACCCGGGTCTCCGGCTCCCCCCGGCCCGGCGGCTGCGGTTCAGACCCCCGAGATCCCGAGGTGAGGACTGAAGACCGAAGACCAGCGGTCAAAGAATGTACGAAAACCCGATCAGCCGCCTGGAACCGAGCGCTGCCCGTTACTTAGGACGGGCTTGGGTTACCAAAAATTGCGGCCCTGGTATGTGAGCATCGTAGCAGCGTATCGCACGGGTTTCAAGATTAGGCCATTTGGATTCCAGAAACCGGTCCCAACTTCCTTCATTATGTCCCGGTCTGTGGGGAGCCGGCATCTCTCTCTCTCTCTCTCTCTCTCTCTCGCTCTCTTGTGCTCCTATGTCTCTATCTCTCCGTCTCAGTGTCTCTCTCTGTCTCAAAGGTCTCAAAAGTATGGATGATTTCATATGATAAGTAAAGTCCTGTTCTGGCTGCCTCCCGACCCTAACTCGTGTAACAGTGAGCAGATTCATGTCATTCCTCCTCAGAAGGACATGCAGTCCGTGAGACGGTTCCTACCTTGTTCTGGATGGTGTCGCTCCAGAAGACCCGGCGCAGCGCGTAGTGGTAGTCCACCCCCACTGCCACCCCCCGGTTCTGGGACTGCACCAGCGTCCGCAGGTTGTTCCCATGGAGGTCCCCGATGAGTAGGTCTCGCCCGTTGGAGAAGACCAGGGATGGGACTCCGGCTGCAGGAGATCAGAACGTGGTCCCACTGGGTCATGCCGAGCAGAGCTTCACGTTCTCTGCTTCTCAGAACTTCACGTTCTCTCTATCTTCTCAAGAGCTTCACCTGCTCTTTATCTTCTCACTCCACTCTCTTACTCCCAAGATGCTAACGGGTGGGCTGCAGACGTCAGGACTCAAACCCGCAACCTCTGAGCCCCGAGTCAACCTCCCTTGCCACTAATCCTGTCTCTCTCTGATGCTTTAGTGCCACAACTGTTGAATACTCCAGCACGGCGGACGCTGAGCACAACGTAGAAGGACCCCAAGGTGTGGTTTCTGCCTCCTGAGCTGAGGGGGCTCACACATCCGTAAATGCAGACCGACCCATGTACTGTATGTGTGAATGAGCGGGACTCACTGGAGGCGTTGGCTCTGCAGTGCCGGTGCTGTTCCAGGACGTAGGAGTCCCGACAGCTGCAGCGGTGGCTGCCCACGCGGTCCTCGCACAGCTGGTCACACACGCCCCACATGGAGCAGTCGTCAAAGTCTGCCCCGGGAAGGACGGGAGGAAGAGGAAGAGGAAGAACAGGAAGAAGAAGGAGAAGAGGAAGTAGATGAAGCAGATGAAGACAATCAGGAAGAGGAAGTGGAGGATGGAAAAGGACAGGAAGAGGAGGAAGAAGAACAATAACAGTTCAATAAATCACTTTCAGTTCATTGAATGGTTAAGGAAATCAAGGTCAATACATTTATCTACTTCAAATGTTTATATTTTAACCATTAACGACGATGACGGTGACGTTGACATCTCATCGGGGGGGTAGGAGCTACTTACCGACGCAGGAGCGGCTGTCGTTGCCGTTGACGACGTAGCCGGACGGACAGGCGCAGATGCCCCCGTCAGGAGACGCAAGGCAGCGATGCTCGCAGCTCAGAGACGCACACCTCCAGATACCTGACACACACACACACACACGGGAATATGCACTCTTTATTGATGAGCTCCACTTACCTGCTGATATATTTATCATTACACAATTGAAGGAGGAACAGACAGACAGAAGGACAGACAGAGAAACAGACAGACAGAAGGACAGACAGAGAAACAGACAGACAGACAGACAGACAGCGGTACTGACTGCAGTTGCGTCCTGCCGTGGTGTTGGTCTCGTCCTCTCCGTAGGGACAGTGGGGGGTTCCGTCACAGAGCTGGTCCTGGGGGACGCACAGGCCTGACGACGGACACGCCCACTCCCCAGGGTAGCACTCCCGGGCCACGTTGTCTGCACACCGGAGTGAGCAGAGTGAGATACCAGGTATGATCACTACCAAGTATCCAGTAGGACCACTTTGAAATGTCAAGTATGATTGGTATGAGAAATCAAACATGGGCAAACTTATTCCCGCAATCTAGGTTCAACACCGTGCAACAATGTGTGTACACTGTGTTGAGTGTGCGCGACACTAATACAATGTGTCTTATCGTATCTCCCGCAGGAATGCAGTGCTGATCCTGAGCCCCCATGTGACTCACACATCACGGTACGTCCGCCACACGCTACTGTCCCTTTAAATCGCCGTGGCGACAGACAGAGGGGTAACGGGGGGGGGGAGGGGGGTCCCATGGTGGGGGCTCCCGGGGGCCCATCTTTTTAAAACACACACACACACGCTCACTCTTCTTCTGTGCGGCGTGGAGGAATTCTAAAGCCGCTCTCTGGAGGGGCCTGGCCACAAAGAGGCGTCTGAATGACACTCAGAGGGAGGGCGGAGGTTAGCGCCCCGCTAGCTCCCACCTAGCCTGAGACGGCTAACACGGTGCTATCTCCCCCACCAGCACGGTGTCCTCGGTGACAAGCGGTGGACGCTCTTAGCCTAAAGTGTGTGTCACAATGGCGTGAGTGCGTTCATTGGAAAACGGGGGTGGGGGGGGGCGCTAACCAGTTCACCACGCATTACGGCGTCTAGTGTGTGTGTGTGTGTGTGTGTGTGTCTGCGTGTCCGAGCGGCGCCGCACCACAGCCTCTCTCGTCAGCGTTGTCCTCGCAGTCGTCCTCGCTGTCGCACAGCCACACCTGGTGGATGCAGCGGCCGCTGGGGCAGGTGAAGTAGCTCCCCCTGCAGGTGGGGTACGCTGCACCGGGGGGGGGAGAGCAGGGGGGAGGAGCGAGGGGGAGAGAGGTCCATCGTTTAGAGGGCCTCTAGCAACAACAACAACAGCAGTAGCAACGGTATCCAAGACAGAGCACAGCAGGGGGTGGCAGCGAGAGGGGGGGGGGGCAGAGTGGGGGAGGAGGGGCGAAAAGAGGAAGGGAGACCAGGGGAGGGGAGAGGAGAATAGAGGAGAGGAGGGGAGTCAGGGGAGGGGAGTCAGGCGGGAGGGGGGCGAGGGGAGTCGGAGGAAGTGTGACATACTGCAGTTCTGCTCGTCGCTCCTGTCCCCGCAGTCGTCGTCATGGTCACAGACGTACCTCTGGGGTACACACTCCTCGTTGCGGCAGGCGAACTGGCCCGCGCCGCAGTGCTGTGCTACAACGCAAACGGAGAGGAGAGCCATCATTCCCCCCCCACCGAGTTCACCCCCCACTGTGGACAACATGGTAGCCTACCGCGGCGCGCCCTTGGACGCCAACTGAGAGTGTTGCTGTTATCGGAGGTTTCTGGAGTGAGGGGTCCGCTTACTGCAGTTCACCTCGTCAGAGCCGTCCCGGCAGTCGGCCACCTGGTTGCAGCGCTGGGTGTGGTTGTAGCACGCTCCGTTGGCGCACCTCAGCTCGGTGCACTCTGGGTAATCTGGAACACAGAGCGTTCACCGGGTTCGTCACAAAGCACCATGTTGATGCAGCTTCGCTCCGCCGCGCTCCAGATCTCTGCTAACTGATTTAAGGTTAGGCTGTGGTCTAAGGGAATTGAACGCAGTACCTTCTGGGTTGGGAGATGAACACCCCGGAGCCATTAAATCAACCCTGTGGGTTGCTGGTTCGAAACCAAAGCTGCCTGGCTAACGGGTTCATTAGCCCTCAGGCCCACCTCATGTGAAGCGGTGGGACTCTCGTCTAACCGAATATTTCGGTTATTTCTACATTGCTGGCATTTCTGTGAGCTGTGGGTTCGTTGGTTAAGAACAGTAAAGTGTGCAATATCATAGCTAATCCCTGGTGGAAAAAGGCACAAAAGGGTCATTCTTAGTGGACCGGTAACATCCCACAACATGTGCAAAGCTCATGCGAAGGATAAGGGCCACGTTCACCATTAACACCAGTAACAGCCACGGCATTCTTCGCGAAATAGCGAGATTACCGTAGTGTACTCGGTCTGTGCAGCGACCATGTCCGCACAATAAAGAAATAGCAGCTGAAGTTCAGCTGGACTAATCCACAAAGGAATCTGCAATCAACCTCTGACAACAAGAAGTATATTGTGGCCCGTTGTGTCAGTCAGCAAGCCCCTTAATCTTAACAAATTGATTAAAATGCCAGAGGAGAAGGAGAGAGCGGGAGAGATAGAGGGGGGGGCGAGAGACGGGGGGTAAGGTAGAGATAGGGGGGGAGAAAGAGAGGAAGCGAGAGAGAGAGAGAGAGAGAGAAAGACAGCGGGAGAGGGGGGGGGGAGAGAGAGGGAGTGCTAGCCAGAGAGAGGGAGAGAGAGTGAATGTTGGAGAGAGAGGGAGAGAAAGAGAGAGGGGGCGCGAGAGAGAGTCCTAGAAAGAGAGAGAGAGAGAGAGAGAGAGGGAAAAGCAAAGCAGGAAAACTCACAGCATCCCCTCTCGTCCGACCCGTCCGAGCAGTCGGGCAGCAGGTCGCAGCGGTACTCGTTGGGGACACACGCTCCGTTGCTGCACCGGAACTGTCCGCCGGTGCAGGTCCGCTCGGCTGGGGGGGAGAGAGACTTGGTGTTTACGACTCAGCTGTTTGGAGGCGGATCTGCCCCAATCTGCCCCAAAGAAGGAGTAGGGGGGCAGACCAATCCTGCCCCCCTACTCCTCATCATGAGGCCTCATCATCATCATCATCATCATCATCATCATCCCCCCCATGGGCCAACACTCACGGCAGTGCTGGCGCTCGTCGGAGCCGTCCTCGCAGTCCTCCTCATCGTCGCACACCCACACGTCGGGCACGCACTCGCCGTCGCTCAGGCACTGGAAGTGGCTCTGGTCGCAGGTCATCTGGGCTGTGGGGTCAGAGGTCACGCACAGCGGGGGTCAGAACGTCAAAGGGCCGCAGGTTGAGGGCCCGGTCGAGTCCGGTATTCAAATCGATTCAAATGTATTTGTTCAGCCCTTAATCACGTCGACGGTGTCAAAGTGCTCCACTAGCCAGGTATTTATTTTACCACATTGTCGGTAAAAAACGTGCTACCACAAATGGTAAAACAAAAAACCCTCCCTTAATGATCAGGAGATTCAATCCCATGTTGACATAAACAAGGAGCTAGCTATTTCAGAAACGGTAAATCAGTCAGTAAATCAGGCATGTTCTAGGTCCGTGTTCTAATGCAGTGCTGATACTATGGTTCCTCAGGTCCCAGTCTCTGGACTCACGGCAGTCCTGCTCGTCCGAGTCGTCCACGCAGTCCGAGGTCCCGTCACACTGCCAGTCTCCCGGGACGCACCTCCCGGTCCCGCAGCGGAACTGACCCAGCTCACATCCTGCAGAACCGCAAGCAAGCACACGGCGCGTCAGACCTTCAGACCTTCAGGTTAGACTCGTGGGGAGACCGCATGAGGCGGTTATGTGTGTGAACTTTCAAATCCGTGTTTTGGAAATCGTGTCCTGTTTACAACTCAATACACCTCAAAACAGAAGCCTGGCGCTGGCAGAGCAGGAATCTAAAGCAGAATCTTGCGCAGCGTTGCAAACAACAACAACACCAGAATCCACGTTTACTGACGACCTCCTAGTGTCCAGTGAGCCGTTCCCCCTCAGATCCCTGCGGTCGGACAAACGCACGCGCGCCACATTGACGAAGCGGGCCCCTAGCAGCGTCGACGCTCACCGGAGACACGCGTGCCAGCCGGCCCCTCGGACCGCTGCACCTCCCCCCCCTCCTCCCCTTCCCTCCACACCCACCCCCCCGCCCACCATACTCATCCCCGTACGGCTTTGATGTTCACACTGGAGTGGCACACGTGGAGATAAGGCACGAGCACTCTCAGGATTTCCTGAGGAGAGGGGGGTGGAGGTAGGAGGTGGGAGGTGGGTGGCGGTGGAGTTGGTGCTTGAGGTGCTGGTGAAGGTGGAGATGGTGTTGTTGGAGGTGGTGCTGGAGGTGGAGATTGACTGGGGGGGTGAGGTGGTGGGTGGGTGGTGTGGAGGGGGGAGGCATAGTTAAGTGACAGAGTGCTCCGTCAGACCTGTCCGAGGTGGAATGTGTAAATTCTGACGGTCTTCCTCTGACAGACTGATTCATAGCACATGCTGGTGCTGGTCAGAAAAGTAATTGAAATAAATAGTGGTACCGGGTGGTACGGAAGCCCTTTCAACCCAAATACTTCACCGAGGGGAGATGCAAGGTGATGGTGGTTGGTGGTGCAGGCCTGCTAGGGCTCGGTGGTCTATCTGTTCCTTGTCTTATCCATTACCGACCCCCCCACACACACACACACAGACACACACACACACACTCACACACTTAAGCTATCTCCGCAGGGAAAATAAACAGCCTACTATCAAAGAGAGGAAAACACATTCACTCAGTGGTCGATCGGCGAAGACAATACGGACAATCCATATTCACACTTTGTAATCAAACTTTTGAGTATTACCCTGTTAAACATTATTTTTTAAATGGATAAAAGAAGAGATATAGCCACTTAAATGCCACGTCTTACAATTAACACATGTCACAATTCACTTTGTGGATATAGTATAAAAGAAAGTATACAGTATTCAAACGAGAATCATTTAAGATAAGGGTCGATCAAGGGATGATCGGTCCATTAAAACGCAATTCCTGAAACGAAAAGTCTAAATAAAGCACTCATTAATAGAGGAGAGGCCCCAGATGCAGGGTAATGGTAGCACTTGACGGACGACGTGCTGATGAGAGGCCGGTGGGCAGAGTTTATCACGCTCTTGATGTAACGTTGTGTCCTAGATGACTCACCAACAGCTGAGGGTCAGGGCCTGCACTGCTGCACTAAAAGCCTGCTAGTGAGGTTCACACTGGCCACTCTGACACCGCCGCAGGTTTACCTCGCCCAGCGTCTATCTGGGCGGCAAACCTTTCCCTCCTGCTCAGCTTACTAATGATTAAATTACTAACTATCGCCTCAAAGGGAGTCTTTGTTTTAAAGGTTTGAGCCTCATCTGTAGCATGAGGGACACTTTGAGTCAAACACATGGAGTCAGACACAGGGGACAGATGGAGTCTGACACGGGCCACGCATGGAGTCAAACGGATGATATGTATGTGAACAAACGCTCGTTAATTCAGAATTCACACGGGTTTGACCACTCGAAACTGAAGAAGCCAAAGTGAAAACCCATCCAAAACCAGAAACCGTCGGATCCTGCCAGAGGTGGCCGCAGCCACTCTGAGGTGGAACCCGCCAACAGAACCTCCTTGTGTTCCGTAGGCGGTCCCAACACTTTATCCATCCTGGAACGTTGCGTACATGCGGGTCCGGCGTCAGGGCAGAGGCCCGGTTTGGTTCGTACCAGCAAACGCAGTTAGCATTAGCGGACTTAGGCCCGTGAAAACACAGGCCTGCCATCAAGATTAAGACGTCTAAGCGCTGGCGCCTTTTGTCCTCGTTGTCTTTGTGTTGTTATTGTTGTTTTGGCGTTTGTTAGGCCGCGTCTTTTCTAATTAGCCAGGCTAAACCCACAGCAGGACAGGAGCCCGCACTAGCCTGCCCAGATAAGGACGCCCTATTACCGCCGAACAAAGAGGAGCACCCAAGGAATTTTCATTAGAAAGAAGCTTCTCAATGCCCCGAACCCCACGGGGGAACTACAATGGCACAAAGGAGCCGCCAGCTGGGGCGTTACCTCATAACTAGAAGTTTCCCCCGTTCCCTGACGGCAAAAAGAGCCAGAGAGGACGCATGCAGTCGGAGGTTACAGTGGTTGCGACTCCGTGTCTGAGGGCCCCCAGCCTCCTGGGTTCTACGCAGAACGCGACATTGGCGGACGGCTGGCCCAGAACACCTCTGTTCCCCCATCACACACACACACACACACACACACACACAGAGTGGGCCCCTGAGGGCCCCTGGGGGCCCCCGGGGGAACGTGCTCTGGCGGTCATTAATTAACCGCCTTGTTTTGGTGCTGCCCGTCGCCGCGCTCCCTTTGAGTGCCGCGGTGCAGAAAGCGTCCGCTGGCAGCGGGAGCGCCGGGGCCCGTCTGGGCTGTCGGGGCCCGTCAGGGCGGGGTGCCGCGGGCCGTTTCATATGGAAATCGACGCGACGGAACGCAGTCAATTGCCAAACAACTGACTTTGGCTCTCGCGGCTACACACACACGGGACGGACAAACAAAACCCAAATGGGGGTTATTTTGGCCGGGGCACAGGCGCGTTTAGAAGGGGAGGGATGGTGTGCCAGGGAGGAGGGGGCTCTACGGAGATGCCCATTCTTTAAAAAGAGCACTTATCACTAAAATTTTGATAATTGTATTTACAACCATACAGGTCTGCCGAATCAATGGGGCTTGCCTGACGGCAATTAAGCGGGCCATTCAGCTGCCTGGTGTTGCTGTGGATACCAAAACAGTGCATGCTGCACACCGTGGCGCGGTTCCATCTCCCTGTGTCACCGAGACTGGGTCTCTCCCCCCCCCCCACCCCCCCCTTTTCAAATACAGTGTTTCTGCTGCTCAGATTCCCGAAAGCACTTTCCTCTGCGTGTGTGAGGCGGAGCCGTCCCTGGTTGGCACTGCGTTTCTATTGGACGACACTTTGTTGACAACAACATGAGGAAGGATCGTAGTGTTTGTTATTAACGTGCAATCAATGTGTGATATATTAATACCATGCGTACGGTCAGGCACCGATAGCTGGATGACTTCTTGTTGATTAGTTATTTACTTCACGGAGAATTGCAGATTCTCTGGGTAATAATTATGAGGCAGAAGCACACGGCACAGCAGAATTATATCAGGAGGGGTCATGAGACCCACCGAGCGGGGCTGGGGTTAGTGATCCGCTACGCAGTTTTCCCTATGTAGGCTAATTCTATAGATTACGTATTAGTCCCGTCAGTGCAAACGTTTAAATATTTTGTTGCTGATGCAGGCTCTCTGTTTTGATAATGTCCAACATGAGAGCAGAGAGTGTAACTGAATCACCGCATCAGGACTATGTAGTTCTGACCCACGTAGTGGACTGAAGGTGGGTGCATCTCTGCTGTGGGGAGATGATCCATAGTCCAATGTGTGTTTTGATTACATGTGTTGAATAAACATTAACACATTATTATATACAAACACTTATTAAATACAGTACACCTCATTATACAGTATATATTGCTTATCATTTTAGGGTTGCTTGGTTTGATTTTCCCCTTGATTTAATGTATTTAACGACTTTATATTCACGTCTTGGGGTTTATTGTCCATACTATTTTGCAAACAACTCTCTGCAAAAGCCATATAAGATGTAGGCTAGGTCAAAAGCATTTTCCTTTGAGTGCGTTGTTCACGATCACTCAAGCAGGCGTACACTTTAGCAAGGACCGTACGTTTATTGATTCAGTCCCTAAGTGGGTGTTGAGTTTTGACTTTCACTGCACCACATTAAAACACACTCGTTCATCTTCTAGCTGGCTTTGAAGTAACCGGTCAACCGTACAGAAAAAAAGACAGTCGGCCACACACAGCCATGAAGCAGCAAACTGTTCATTTGGGACGGACAGGAACTCCTGCTCAACAGGAGACGCTGACGGTTTAGAGAGCACACGGGAGCAACGGATGCATTAACAGAAGACGTTGTAACCTCACCTTCTTCGCGTCAACATGTTATTACTCAATCACCAGCGCGTGGGTTATCGGCTGATCAGGTGCTAAGTAAACGGGCCGACGTCTCCCCGACACCCTGTTCCCCGTCCTGCCGACGGTGTTCATTAACCAGGCCGGCAGGATTCTGTCCTGCCAGCTCTTCTGAATAATGGGTTTGGATTAGGGCAGCGGTACATTGACTTGTGCTGGGTAATGGTCATTAGAGCGACCTGTTAATAACCATAACAAACACCCCTGGTGATCCGCATGAATAATGATGATGTTGCTGAGGTGTTATGGCAGTTGAAATATTAACACCTCTGTGTACGGTACATTAGGTTTAATACAACACTTCTGATTACAGTTCAGCAACATGTTTTCTCTGATTGCTTTGACATTTATTTATTTTTGGGGGATTTTTTTGTTGTGGATTTTTTTACAGACTCAAGTCCACTTAAAGAAGTCGTTTAACAAAGTGGGAAGTGGATGTGTCCCTAACAGATGTCATAAGATATATAGCCTATTATTTTCTCTCAGGTCAGAGAGCTGTTGCTTAGGTAGAAACCAGTGCTTTCCACGGCAGCTGCGGTGTAATTAGTTGCTTGATTCACAGTAAGGAGCTTACATACTAAAGGGTTGAGCAAAAAGAAAGCAGATTACATTTGGAGGAGCAGGAGCTAGGGCTGCAAGTGTAGCAGACCTGACAAATGGCTGACGATTAAACACCAGTTGTATCTCTTTATTGAGTGTAAATAAAGTCTCTCGGTGCTTTAGAGTCCACAGCACATCTCTGCGGGAGTTGTGCAGCCTGATAAGAGCATTCCACTGAAGGAGGTTTTGCACCAGCAGAGCTTTCAGTGCTTAGACTGTTAGTCACATGCTCTCTTCTGTTGCCTAGCAACGGTAAAGCTCAGGCAAAAGTTCTCCGAGAGAACTTCCAATCTGCCTCGCGCTAACCTTTTGCACACACGCACACACGCACGCACGCACACACACACGCACACACACACACACATACACGCACACACACACTGCGGCAAGACACTTGGGGCTCTAATCAATATTGATGTTTTTCAATTGCAAATCAATTACGTCTTTGATAACTCAAAGCAAAACGACGAGTAGTTTTAGGGAATAAGTAAATGTATTTATTACAATAAAACGTAAATCGAATTTGTATTCCTACATGACTACGAAACATTATAATCATGTAAATAACAGTGAGGTCAGGTCTAATTGAGGGTCTCTCTGTGAATCAGTGTTTTTTTTGTTTTGTTTTGTTTTGGTGATGAGCAACAAGTGGAATGCAAGTCAATGGATGGAGTTGGACAGAAGTGTGCAAATCCACCTGTTACAAGCCTACTTAAACCTCAAATAAAACGACTTCAAAATGAATGAAATGAGCTTACCTTGGGAATCGCACTGGAACGCACCGAAAAGCAGGCCGATGGAAAGGTATATGAGTAGTTTTCTCCACATGGTGTCCCGGCTGTGCCTTCCAGCTCCGCCTGAAGCCGAGCAGATGGACGAGCTCTGGGGACTGGAGGATGCGGCGCCCTCCTCTCGCTTTCTTGTCCGGCTAAGAGTTGATGAAAAGGGGCGTGCACCAAAGTCCAAGACGGCCTGGGGGGGGGGGGGGGGGGGGGGGGGCGCGGGGGGGGGGGGGGGGCGGGGGCGGGGTGGGGGGGGGGGCGGGGGGGGGGGGGGGGGGGGGGGGGGGGGGGGGGGGGGGGGGGGG
>JAOPJJ010000080.1:1877337-1893075 GCA_027122795.1 Enchelyopus cimbrius | reverse complement strand
CCCCCCCCCCCCCCCCCCCCCCCCCCCCCCCCCCCCCCCCCCCCCCCCCCCCCCCCCCCCCCCCCCCCCCCTCGCTCTCTCTCTCTCTCTCTCTCTCTCTCTCTCATTCATAGTGTTGCTGTTGTTCTTGTTTCCAGCCCCAGCCTCTGGAGGATCTGACCGTGGATCAGTTTCCTGATGATGTTGAAATAGAGCCTGATGAGCAGACGGACGCCTTCACCGTGAGTGGGAATCTATTCCCATTATCCCAACAACTATCCCCCCCCCCACCCCCACACACACACACACACACCTCAACAGTCAATGATATTCCTGGTCCTAAGTGATTTTTGTTCTTCTTAATTTGTGTAGGCCTACTTTGCGGACGGAAATAAGGTAAAAGTCCATCTCCGCTCTCACGTTGAGGGATCCTCTCAAACAAGGCTGGTCACGTTGGGGGTCCGGGTCCGTCTCTAAGGTCTGTACTCTAACCGGTCGTGTCTGTACCCCGTTGTCCTTCCACAGCAACAAGACAGGGAGCCTGTGTTCTCAGAGGAGCTGGGTCTGGCCGTGGAGAAGCTGAAGGAGGGCTTCACGCTCCAGGGACTGTGGGAAGTGGTGGGAAGTTGAATGAGGCTCAAACGGTGCCGCGTAAACAGGTCTCTTCTGTATGTATGTGTATATTGACTTTAGGTGTATCATGCCGTATTTATTTTTTAGGGGGAAAATGCAATTTGTGTAGATGATGCAGCTGGTAGTTTTATATTGAATGAATGAATCTGGTGGTGATGTTAATTGAGGGTTAAACTTTCGAAAGCATATATAGCATATATATATATATATATATATGATAAATTAAATGAATTGCTTAAAGAAACATAGAAATTTGTTGTTTTTTTACCATGCATTTCAACATTGAAATCGATCCATCCATCAATCGATTCGAGGCTGTGTTGCTATATCACTGATAAAGTCACTCAATTTAGAACAAAAACATTATAAAACATTTGGGAGCAGTAGCCAAGGAAATACAAAAACAACGTTTGTTAATATAAAAAACTAATATAGCTCCACAGCCACAGAGTAAATAAACCCTCACAATCGATTGAACATCTGTCACATTCCTGGGTAAAACAAATGTCTTCATTCATGCGACACTGGTCATTTAATGTCTCTGGAAGCAGCCTAAATATCACAGCCTTAATACAAAAGGACTACAGGAGCTGGAGGGGCGTCCGTGTGGAGGGAGAGGACAGCAGGTGATATCCAAGGCTGTCAGCTGTTGGCTGTCCGCAACCGAGGCTGCTTGTGAATGGATACACTCACGCTTCAATATAACTCCTGTAGTGTCTGACTCGAATGTTCTGAGACAAATGACTCCGTCCATCACCCCTGCATGACATAGCAGTCGTTTGTGTCTGTGACTCATCACTTGGACCATACTCTCGCCCGCAGAATACAGCGTAGTGAAACGTCAAACGTAAACTGTGATGAGTAACAGATGAATAAATAGGTTGGTGAAGGTTATTTTTATGCAGTTGTGCCTACATTGTTGTTCCATATCACTAGGGCGACTAGTTGTTTCTCTTGTTGTCTGCGGTGAGGACAGCTGTGTGACGCTCACAGGCCAAACTGAATTCTTCCCAGATTGGCCTGTGACTATTTTTAGAGGGGCTCGGTTAAACTGAGGGGGGGGTCTTTAAATGGGACGGTCTATAGTGCCCTGTCCCATAACCAGCCGGGACAGAGTGGCACGTACTGCTTCCCCCTAGATCCCGCTCCTCGTACCTCCAGCCACATGGATCCCCAAAGCCTGCGAGATGACCTCAAGATGTTCCAGAGCACCCTTCTTCAGGACGGCCTGAAGGAGCTCCTGAACGAAAACAAGTTTGTGGACTGCGCCCTGCGGGTGGGAGACCGCAGCTTCCCGTGTCACCGGCTCATCCTGGCCGCCTGCAGCCCCTACTTCCGGGAGCTCTTCTTCTCCGAGGACGGCAAGGAGGCGCAACCCAGTGAGAAGGAGGTGGTTCTGGAGGACCTCGACGCCAACACCATGGAGATGGTGGTGAACTACATGTACTCGGCCGACATAGACATCAACGACGACAACGTGCAGGACATCCTGGCCGTCTCCAACCGCCTGCAGATCCCCTCGGTCTTCACCGTGTGCGTGAACTACCTCCAGAAGAGGCTCTCCCGGAGGAACTGCCTGGCGGTCTTCAGACTGGGCCTGGTCCTCAACAGCCCGCGTCTGGCGGTGGCCGCCCGGGAATGCGTGGCGTCGCACTTCGAGGCGCTGGCGAGCGACGAGGACTTCCTGGAGCTCAGCCCCCACGAGCTGCTGGCCGTCATCGGGGCGGACGCCCTCAACGTGGAGACGGAGGAGCCGGTGTTCGAGGCCCTGATGAGGTGGGTCCGCAAGGACAAGGAGAACCGCGCCAAGGCGCTGGGCGAGGCCTTCGACTGCGTGCGCTTCCGCCTGCTGCCGGAGAAGTACTTCAAGGAGAAGGTGGCGAAGGATGACATCATCAAGGCGGACCCTGAGCTCCTCAAGAAGATCGCCGTCCTCAACGACGCCTTCGCCGGGAAACTCCCCGAGCAGAAGAAGGTGGAGGGGGAGTCGGGGGAGGGGGGGGAGGCGGACGCCAAGCTGCCCGGCTTCCTCAACGACAGCCGGCGCGTGGGCATGTACGCCAAGGAGCTGCTGCTGATGGTCAACGACGCGGTGGCCGTGGCGTACGACGGCGTGGAGAACGAGTGCTTCCTGGCGGCGACGGCGGAGCAGATCCCCCGTAACCACGTGAGCCTGAGGACCAAGAGGAACCACCTGTACGTGCTGGGGGGGCTGTTTGTGGACGAGGAGGACAAGGACGCCCCGCTGCAGTGCTACTTCTACCAGGTGAGGCGCTGGCCGTTGTTTTCATATGAATTATTCACATTCATTCATCATAAATATTTGTATATATAAATTATAAAGATATAATACTAATAAAGTAATTTTTTATATTAATGTTGACATGTCAATATATAGATATATTCCTAAATCTATCTCTACCTACCTATGGTAAACAATAATAATATTTCTATTTAATGTGTAGTATTTTTGTTGAATCGTAATATCTGTGTAATGGTATAACTGTCTGTTGCAGCTGGACAGTCTGGAGGGCCAGTGGACGGCGCTGCCCCCCATGCCCTCCCCCAGGTGCCTGTTCTCCATGGGGGAGTTTGAGAACCACCTCTTCGCTGTAGCAGGGAAGGACCTGCAGTCCAACGAGTCGCAGGACACCGTCATGTGCTATGACTCCGAGTGAGTACTATGAGTAGTATGACCCAGAGTACAGTGACCCAGAGTGAGTATTAGGAGTACTATGACCCAGAGTAGAGTGACCCACAGTGAGTATTATGAGTACTATGACACCGAGTGAGTACTATGAGTAGTATGACCCAGAGTACAGTGACCCAGAGTGAGTATTAGGAGTACTATGACCCAGAGTAGAGTGACCCAGAGTGAGTATTATGAGTACTATGACACCGAGTGAGTACTATGAGTAGTATGACCCAGAGTGAGAATTA
The DNA here is from genome assembly GCA_027122795.1 of Enchelyopus cimbrius. NCBI lineage: Eukaryota > Metazoa > Chordata > Actinopteri > Gadiformes > Gaidropsaridae > Enchelyopus > Enchelyopus cimbrius. The sequence goes on along the minus strand of JAOPJJ010000080.1, from coordinate 1,889,523 downwards.
TGAGTACCATGACAGAGTAGTGTGACCCAGAGTGACTATACTGAGTACTATGACACTGAGTGAGTACTATGACCCTGAGGGAGTAATATGAGTACTATGACCCTGAGTGAGTATTATGACCCTGAGTGAGTATTATGAGTACTATGACACTGAGTGAGTTTTCTGAGTATTGTGACCCATACCTAATACACAGAGAATCTTGACACTGGGATGTTGCTTAATATTTAGAATCCATGCCAAACCTTTCCGACCCCCCTCCACCCCAGCAAAATGAAGTGGAGCGAAACCAAGAAGTTACCGCTGAAGCTCCACGGCCACTGCACGGTCTCGGAGAACGGCCTGGTGTACTGCATCGGAGGAAAGACCGACGACAAGTAAGAGACACCACCTTCTCCTCCATCCGCACGTTCGCGACGTTCCTCTCTCACTGCTGACCGTCCGTTCCCCCGTGTCCTCCTTGACCTCAGCAAGGCCCTGAGCAAGATGTTCGCCTACAACCACAAGAAGTCGGAGTGGAAGGAGGTGGCCTCCATGAAGACGGCCCGCTCCATGTTCGGAGCGGTGGTCCACGGCGGCAGGATCGTGGTGGCGGGGGGAGTGAGCGACGACGGCCTCACTGCAACCTGCGAGGCCTACGACTTCGGAACCAATAAGTACGAAGGTTTATTTTATATATCGTGACTATCCGATTATAATCCTTATTATTATATCATATCAATACTTTTCGTCCATGCATTCTGTGAGGTCACGTGATGAGGATGGTATCCATGGTAACCAACCCCCCCCTCCCTCATTTCATCACCTCAGCTATAACGATCTTCATATTTGAAGAGATAATACGTATTTTTCCGAATGCTTTCCATGTCCGCTAACAAGGTCTTCTGATTGGATCCCAGGTGGACGCCCTTCCCAGACTTCCCCCAGGAGAGGAGCTCTGTGAACCTGGTCAGCTGTGGGGGGCAGCTGTACGCTGTGGGGGGCTTCGCCCTGGTGGAGCTGGAGAACAAGGAGTGCGCCCCCACGGAGATCACCGACATCTGGCAGTACGTAATTCCCCTTTCTACCCTGTTCCTATCGGCGCACCGTCTCTTTAAGGCCTGTTTTATACTTCTGCGTCGAATCGACGGCGTAGCCCCGCAGACCCCCTCTGCGTCGCCGCGGACCTGTAGCTCGACGCGCACCTCCAAAATATGTTAACTACGCGTCGAGGCTACGCAGACAGCAAGGGCTGTGGTTGGTCAAATGCACCGCGATGCAAAGCAACCCGATGCAGAAGCATAAAACAGCCACGACGCCGTAGGGGTGACGGCGTCGTCAGATGGACGCAGAAGTATGTTGAGGCCTTAAGGGTACCAGAAAAGGTTTTTACACTGGAGGAGGATGCAGAAACAGAGAGGGCGCTGTTGCTGTCTGTTCCACTGCGCTAACATGAGGCTGCTCTCTGCTGAAGGTATGAGGAGGATCAGAAGGTGTGGACGGGGATGATCAAAGACATGGGGTACGCCGCGGGGGCCAGCTGCGTGGCCATGCGCCTCAACACGGCCCGGATGCCCAAGCTGTGACGGCCGCTGCCAGGACGTCAGGATTGTAATATTGTTCTTAATTTGACCACTAGTTCCACGTGCGTATGTTAGCGCTGCTTTACTGAGCTTTATTCATCGTTGGCTTTTTTTAATAAATGTATAATAGAGTTTTAAGTTATTCTATAGTTTCTTGTTTCATTCAAAACGGCATGCGTTCACATTCATATGCACCCAAATGTTATACAAATATATTTTATTATGGAAAAACCTTTTGTACAAATGTGGTACACATTGGTTCAACGTTGAATAGGCCACCCTCAGTCAAATGCACACGCTTTCGTTGGAGCAAATAAGGAACACTTAAATAAACGACAAATCCATCCCATCGAGTAACACTGACTCTCAACCCTTAAATTAAAGAAGACCACTATGTGAATATTTTCTTCCGAAGGTATCCCTTCCAGGCGTCCTGCGTTGACAGCTCCATCGAATTCCACTCAAAATGGGGGATCTGCCCAAACAAGTACAACAGAACAACATCCTTATCATGCCTGCGAGGTACTATCAGCGGTTTACCTCCACCTCCTGTCCCATGCCGGTCCTCACCTGAACCACGCGGTATCCCATGATCTCCAGGTGCCTCTTCTTCATCACCGCCTCCCCCTTCATGTGCCGCGAGTTCTTACAGAAGCACTTGGAGTCCAAGAAGTCCACAGCGACACTGACAACAGGAAGGGTCCAAAACCGTGAGTCGCACGTCCCGACATGGTCATGAAATGCACATGTGACTGAAGCCTGGAGTCCTATTGGTTACCGCTGAGCTCCAGGGGGCGGGTCGTCCGTGAGCGTTTCCACCGGCTCCGCCCTCCACTGCACCTTCCCGCCGTCGGAGATCTGCAGAGGGTTGGGCTTATAGGCCATCGGCTGGTGGTGTCGGTCCAGCACGCACTCAAAGTCTGACGCGGGGGGGAAACGGCACAAGAAGCGATTCAGAGACCGCGCGCGTGGATCACCCCATACATGGTGGGAGCCGTGTTTCAGAGACGCTTACCTACGGTGTAGAAATAGGGTGTGAGCACGGACACCCTGGCCCGGTCCGCGCCGCCCAGGACCTCTGCCAGAATTTTGTGGATCTGCTTTTGGACCGGACTGCTGGAGAAATTACCTTGGGGAACACATCGGAATGGCCAATCATTTGGACCGGGTTCCGTCTGAGAGACCTGATTGCGCAACATGCATCTGAAATCCTCCTAGAACCCCTGGAAGAGAACCGCACCTCTCCTCTGCAGTTGCTGGCAGTAGCGCGTGTGGAACCACGGAACCTGGAACTCGGGACACTCCAGACACACGGCGCGGTTCACCTCCATCAGACGCATGCGGATTCGCAGGTTGAGGGCGTCCGGCATAGCTGCGGGCAGTAGGAACGGGGGAGGCATTAACTCACCTGTTTAAACGCCTGCTTAACTATCGTGTCAAAATAAAAAACGCCAGTGCCGTACTTTCTAACTGCGCGTCCAGTTTGGCCAGGAAGTCTACGTTGAAGATCTCCCGGAACACTTCCTCAGGGAAGCAGTCTGCCAGCACCAAGGCGTAGGCCTGGAGCACCAGCATCTGGGGGTCGAAAGAGCCTGGGAAACGGAGAGAGGAACGTTTAGACGCACATCTGATGGCATACGTTACACAAACGAGAGAAGTAAGGTGTGAAATGTACCGATGTGAGGAGTTAAATGCTGAACGCAAACGTCGAACAGCTCCTCCGCAGTCGGAGAGTCGTAATTTAGTACGGCAAAGGGGAGCAATGTTTCGTAGATGGATGAAGGATGGATCTGGAAAATACGAGGAAACATACCGATATTACTCAACACACGCACACACGTGTGCTCATACACACACGCCGATACACACACACACACACACACCTTGTCGATGTCCTCCAGGGTCACCGTGGCCATGCGCTCCAGCAGGGGCGCGCAGAGGTGGTTGGTCTTGGTGAGCAGGCTGGCCAGGGCGGGCACGTTGTACCAGCTGACCTGCTCCGTCATCCTCTGCAGCGCCAGCACGGCGTGCCCCATCAGCATCTCCTCGAACCACTCGCCGGAGGCGTAGCGCAGCTCCTCCAGCAGGGGGTCCAGGCGCTCGGCCGCCTCCAGGCGCTCGCGCCCCCGCCGGCTCAGCGCCTGCAGCAGGCGCACGTACTGGCCGGGCGAGTGGTGCCGGTGGGAGGCGTCGTTGCGCACGCACTTGCCCACGGAGCGCGCCAGGGCGTCGAGGTCGCTGAGGTTGCACTGGGGCAGCACGGCGTCGAGCCTCGCCACCACGCCGGCCTCCAGGCGCGGGGAGGGCAGCGTGGTCAGCACCTGCGTCAGCATGGTGACCTCGGAGGGGTAGAAGCTGCTCTGCAGGAAGCTGGAGAAAGGAGAGCCGGGGTAGGAGGGAGAGATTCAGCCCCGCTAGCACCACGACGCAGAGCGTGGTTTTGACGATCGACGGCCACCCACCTGACCAGGGTGCTGCGTAACTTGCTGAACAGCTCGGGGTTTTGGTAGGGCAGCAGAAGGAGGGTCTTGGTGATCCGAGCCACCTCCAAGGACTTGTAGACATGGAGGTTATTTTGGATTATTGACGCGATCCTGAGGAAAACATCAACATCCGTTTCATGTTGTTACGTTGGAAGGCTTACAGATCCTCTAGTTGTCTGTACAAGGACAGCGAGGAACCAAGTGGAACCTACTTGTTGATTAACTTGAGGTTCCTACACTGAATTTCTTCAAGCCCCTTGGTGATTATCAAGGCCTGCTGTGGGTTGAACTCGTCGGCCAACAGGAGAGCAGTGTTCTCCAACCTCCAAGGAAACAAACAGTACACAGCGAACATGATTACAACCCATGTTCAGCCCTGAATGTGTTGACGGTCAAATGTTTTCATATTCCTATTAGTCTGAACAAACTCTTTCAACATCGATGCATGAATTTGTGTTATCTTTCCCCCCCTGATGAAAAACCGGGTCCCGTTCCAAACCGACCATTCTCTGATCTCCGGGCTGGCCATGGGACACAGCGCCTCAAAGAGCTTGGTGAAGGACTCCGGGTCGGTGCTGGAGTCCATCAGCTCCGTCAGCCGCTGCCTGGCGGCCAGGCGGAAGTCGCAGTTGTTGAAGTGCAGGGACTGGTAGAGGCCCATGATGATGCTGATGTTCTCCGCGTCCATCCGGGGAACGCTCTGCAGCAGGATCCGGTTGCACTTCTCCACAAGGGGGCGGCGGCGGAACCGGATCTTCCGGAGGAACTGCACCACCCTGCGGGGGCTGTGGTACCTCTTGGGGTCCATGGAGTCCAGCAGGTGGTCCGCCCTGTCCAAGAGACGGTCCCTCAGACGGGGGGACACCATGGGAGACACGCAGAGCATCAGGGTGCTCAGGATCCTGGAAGGGGAGCAGAGGACAGAGGTTTGCAGTTAGACGTCAATACGCTGACATCCATGGGGATCATCCCTGTGGTACCAATCCAGGGGCAGATTATTCTAGAGGTTCTAAGGTGTTTCAACGGTACTGGGTTTGATCCTCACAGCCCGCCTGGCAACAAACCCTGGCCTGCTTCTCAATGACAATGACCTACAGTTCAACAGAACCTACGTGGCATCGTTGATGGTGGAGAGCTTGCGGGCCATGATGTCAGTGATGCGTCCCATCAGTGGACTCAGATGCAGCTGTTGATCGTTCAGACAAACGGCAAACTTGGAGAGGGAAGACAATGGGAAGCTGGAAGACATAACAGAAACCTAAGCCATAGTATTCAATGAGATCAGATGTGCCGTAATGATGATAAGAATGCTAAACATTATACCTTTCTAGTCTAACGGAGGCTTCTGAAACCAGCTGTTGAACCAGTGAGTCATGAGGTTCCACGTTGAGTCTGAAAGCGAGATAAAACGTAATGTGATTTGTGGGTAAAATATATGGCTTTGAGTCTATCACCTTGTTTCACTGTACCTGAGAACATCATACAGCATGTTCACCAACAAGCAGTCGTCCATGAGGGAGATTTTGTTTTCTGACAAAACTCGGAGGGTCAGGAACTGAGGGTGACCCGTGATCGCTCCGACCGTCCTCAATAATTGCGGTTTCTCTCTCTGGAACTGCCACAGCATCCCCACCGCACAGCCCACGTGGTTGACTGCGAGCTTGGCCTTGTTCTTTCCCACCACCTCAAACACTTGGTCCTCACTGGAGCAAACCTTCAGTTGCTCCAGCACCGGGTCCCTGTGCCCTGGCCCAGCATGCAGGGACCTGCGCACACAGGTGCGGGAAAGGCCCAGTCGAAACATGGGGGGAACTCCTGCTTCACTTTAAGTGCAGTGAAGAGTTCCCATTACAAGACAGTGCCTGCTGTCCAGGTAAGCTATGAGAAAATGACCTCTGCATCCACATGGGGTCAGTAGGGGGCAAATCAGCTGTTTCTTGATGACTGCTGTCATCTGGTTTCCATCTAGGGAAGGAAAATTAACAAAGGGAGGAAGGAAACAAGGAAGGAGTAAATTCCACTGTGTAAAATGTATATATGTTTTATAATGTAAGGTTGATTTGACTATGCAAGCATAAATAATAAACAGACACATAAACATATATATTTATAGTAAGAAAACTACCTAGACATAAGAAGTTCAACTCTCGGATAGAAAAAAATTATATTAAAATGTACTAAATGTATAATCAGCGGATGGTATTGGAAAGTGACTGGACTGTGGACCAGTGTCCTGAGTCTGGCTGTATTATGTCACCCTGTATGGAGTCATGCTCTTCACATAACAGGTAGAACTACGTCCACAAAACGATCAACACAAAAGTCATATGTCAGTAAACCTGGGATTAGAATCCCCTCTGACCGGACGACAACATACAAATGTTATGAACGCATATACTTTACTTACAGAGAGTGTTGGCATAGATTATTAGTTAGCAAGTGTGCTATTTGATTTGACTTCCTTAGCCATGGGTGTGACGTAGTAAGGTCAGAGTGCAGGTGCTGTGGTTTGACTGCCCGAACCACCCGGGAGCCCAACGTAAAGGCGGGGTTAGTGGCATTAATACAGTTAAGGCCACATGGAAGCTATCATTTATAGTTAGCAGATGAAGGCCATTATCCAGTCCACCACAACACCCTGCCTTGTCTGAAATACAACCAATCCGTTAACGTTTCCTTTATTTAATCCCGTCTCAATAAGACACCCTTTTCTGTATCATTGACCTGACATGCAAGTGTGTGGACATACATTACGTAGTTTATCAAACCAAACTGTCCATATTATTTTTCAACTACTGTATTATTCGTATTCAAGCTTTGTATGTAACCTGGGAACGCGTGTTTGCTAAGCACCGGTCTGCCAGTTGACCAATATCAAGCACACCTCGTCGAACGAATCCTGAAGTTCCTTGACGTTCTCCTCGCGCCATCTTTAGAAAACACAGTGTGACACTGAATGGACCTGGAGTTTCGTTATTAAATGATCGATTAATTCTCATTGAACAACACCCTTGGTCCAACCACTAAGGTAATATGATACTAATAACGCTATAACCTCCTCTCCGTCGGGCTGTGTGTATCGGAGTGGCGGTGCGCTCGGTTCTCATGTGCTCCATTAGGCCCCGAAGAGACCGGACCTCCGAGCGGTGCCTGTCTGCATAGTAGACCTTAGGACCACTATGATCCAGTTATATTGATGTATAGGCGATTTATAAACATTTTATAAGGTGACCTGCATTGTTAGCGTTTACTTCCGAAATGGCTGCATTGACGCCTATCGAAATCGCGTCATTCATTCATTCATTCATTCATTCATTACACTGAACGATAAACACCGCAGATCACCCCAGAGAATCTCGGCCTCTTCACTCTCTTTGTGGAGGACGATGCGGATTAAGTGCATATTCTTTAGTGGACTTGATTAAGTAGGGCCCTCTTGGTTACTGTATGGACTGTATGTGTATGCATGGTTCTGTCTGCGCATGCCCAGCTGATCACATCTATCGATTCTGTAACTTTATGAACTCTGTGTATGGACGGATGGGACCGACGCCACTTAATCACATCTATTGATTGTGTTCCAGGCAGGTTTTGGTCATTGATCATGGGCATTAAGGTGCGGCCTCGGTGCTTCTTCGATGTTGCAATCAGCAATGTGAATGGTGAGACATCTATCACATATCTGGTTACTTTACTATCATATCATATCATATCAGTTTGTTTGCCAGACTCATGTCCAAAAAACCATGCAAGACAGAACAGATAAAAACAACCAAACATGACAATCAACAACTATGAATGGGCCATTATTGATACCATCTCACTGTGTTTTCTTCCACAGTGGGTCGAATTGTGGTGGAGTTGTTCTCGGAGGTTTGCCCCAAGACGTGTGAAAACTTCAGATGTCTCTGTACAGGTACTACGCGATAAGCATCCACATGTGGCCATGCAGTGATGTCCCTTTGAGGGAGGTGTGTCATATGGAAGTCTGCTTGTTTTTCACTAGGCGAGAAAGGCATTGGCAAGGGAACGCAGAAACCCCTTCACTACAAGGGGTGCGTGTTCCACAGAATTGTGAAGGACTTCATGATCCAGGGGGGAGACTTCAGCGAAGGTATGTTCACGGGCCATTATGCACCATCATCTGCTTTGGGTGGAATTAAGCTGTGACATCTGGTTGGTGATTTGAAATGCAATAATGGCGGTATACAGTCTGAGTTGTGATATTGAATGTGCAATTTGTGTGAATTCTCCCTCTCTTATTTTATCACTGCAGTTTCCCTGTTTAACCGTTTCTTTCCTTGATGTTCCCATCGTCTGCCAACCATTCCATGACAGGGAATGGAAGAGGGGGTGAATCCATCTATGGTGGCTTTTTTGAAGGTAAGGACGCCAAACTTTTCATCTGAACTACTAACCTTTGGAAAATCGTCAATTGTCTGCTCGTGTTGGTTCTTATTTGTGTCCTGTTTTTTAGATGAAAGCTTTTCAATGAAACACAATAAGGAATACTTGCTTTCGATGGCAAACAGGGGAAAGGACACCAACGGATCTCAGTTCTTTATGTGAGTATGAAATCTATCTGGGCTGTGGTGCCATAGTTCAATATGATATTGTCATGTGGTTTGTAATAGTCTATATTCATGTTTTTGTGAAAAGCCATACTCTCCAATACACACGATAATTACATTATTCAGATCCTGATTTACAGATAATAATATTTGTCGTTTTAATCTTCAGAACAACAAAACCCTCACCCCATCTGGACGGGTAAGTGTTTCATATTGGCTTGAGAGAATCAGGTCTATTACCTCATTTTTGTTGTCGCAAATGAAATGACTTTGTGACCAACATTTTGGACCACTGTGCCATTTCAGCGTCCACGTGGTTTTCGGGCAAGTGATTTCTGGCCAAGAGGTCATTCAAACCATGGAGAGGCAGAAGACTGACGCCAGCAGCAAACCATATTCTGAGGTCAAGATTCTGAACTGCGGCGAGCTCATCCCGAAGACAAGAGGTCTGAACGCACTTCCGGACAGCAGAACTCAAACCAGTTCAAATGTGCTTCTGTCTCTGACGTTTTTTGTTGTTGTTGTGATGTCACCTTTTCAGTGAAGCCGGAGGGAAAGAAGAAGAAGAAGGAGAAGGCTTCGTCTGGAGCCAGCTCCAGCTCGTCAGAAAGCTCTTCCTCCTCCTCCTCCGAGTCCGAGGAGTCCGAGAAGGAGTCCAAACGGAGGAAGAAGAAGGTGAAAAAACAGAAGAAGAAGCAGAAGAAGATGAAGAAAGAAAGGTACTTGGGTTAGGCGGCTGTAGGGGGTCACTGTTGGTGCAAGGGAAACCGGCCCGGGGGTCTCAACGCGTACGCCTGATGTGTCGCAGGTCCGAGCCCCCGAGTGCGGACGAGAAGGAAGAAGACCTCCAGCTGTCCTCTGTCCGACCCGAAGAAATCCCAGAGGTCCCTCAGAACAGATTCCTCATGCGCAAAAGCCCCCAGTCTGTCCAGAACGAAGAGGCCGGACAGAACGCGAGGAAGCGCGAGGAAAGGCCAAGAGAAAGGTTGGTATGAGGTGACGGCCATCACGGCTGAGGATCCTCATGTTTAATGTTTAATGTCCTAACCGTTTCCTGTGTCATGGGCAGGCCGTTTAATGCCCAGTCTGCGTATCACAGAGGACTCGTGACGACCCGGTCTGGAAGGAAGATCAAAGGGAGGGGCCCCAGGGTAGGTCCATGTTCGCTCGGTGACTTCTGTACACATTTTCTCTCGGCTACTGTCTCTGACACATTTTGCAATATGTCCACCGTGACGTGACCGTCTGTTCCTCTACCCCCCCTCCAGCGGTATCGCACACCCTCGCGCTCCAGATCAAGGGATCGCTTCCGCCGCAGCGAGACGCCGCCACACTGGCGCCAGGAGATGCAACGGCAAAGGATGCGCGCCACGAGCGGAGAGCGGTGGATCAAGGGAGACAAGTAAGGGAGGCGTCACTACCTAAGGCCTGTGCGTGCTGCTTATGGGACATCTTGTTAAAGGTTGTATCAGCGATTCTAGGCCGGAACCACATCTCTGTAGCCAGCCTATGCTCCGAGATTGTAAACAAATGGTATCAAGTAAACAAACGGCAGAATCGCTGATACAACCTTTAACCCATAGACATGCATTTCTTTAGAGTGTGGCTACTATATTCTATAACATCCCAGAGTACTTTCTACAACATGACTTGATGGAGTTAGTCGACCACCATACATCTTGGACGGTTAAAGCTCTCTACTCGTGTAAACTGTCGCCGATGAAAACCACATGTGATTAAAATGGATCCCCTTCACCGCACGGTTCCACAGAGGAGACATGGAGGAGGTGGCCAAGGAGGAGAGCGCCAAAGCGGCCAAGGAAGGGAAAAAGGAGTCCGAAGACAAGCCGCCCGAGAAGGAGAAGCGCGGCCGCTCCCATCGGTCCAGGAGCAGAGAGAAGGAGGCGCAGAAGAAGAAGGACGACGACAAACACAGCCGACACAAGGCCAGGAAAAGAAGCAAGAGCGCCGACAAGGGGGGGGACAAAGGTGGACACAAGGGCGCCGACAAGAGCGCAGAAGAGTCGCACAAGGGTGGAGACAAGAGGAGACGGTCCAAGAGCAAAGAGAGAGACCACAAGCCCAAGTCAGATGAGCGCCGCGGCCGCTCCCCGAGCAAGGACGCCGTGAACAAGGACAAGGAGAAGGAGACGGAGAAGGAGAAAGAGACGGAGTCCGACCACAGCAAGGAGAGGAGCAAGCGCGCCGAGTCGGAGAAGAAGCACAAAGACGACGAGGACGAAGCCGGAGGAAGGAACGGAGAGAAGCCGCAGGAAGACCCCAAGGGACGCAACGGAGACAAGGAGGACAAGGAGCGGGCCGAGTCCCAGAGCAAGACTCAAGGCAAAGACGGCCACAAGTCCCGCAGCAGGAGCCGGGACCGGGGGGACCGGGGCGCTAAACGCGCGTCTTCGAGGGACCGGGGCGAGAGGCGGGACCGGGAGAGGCCCAGCGAGGCCAGCAGCAGGAGGAGCCAGGAGAGACGCCAACAGCGCTACAGGGACGACAAGCGGCGAGGGTCGTCCAGGAACCGGGACCGGACCAGGAGTCCCGACCGGAGCAGGGCCAGAGACTCACACAGGGGCGGGCGGCGCTCCCGCAGCAGGAGCAACGACCGGCGCAGAAGGGAGAAGGAGAGCGCGCCGGCCCAGAGGCGGGGGTCCAGGGGCCGGCACCGCAGCAGCAGCAGCAGCTCTGACAGCGACAAGGCCGACAAGACGAAGAGCCGGAAGAGCCCGGAGGCCAGGAAGAAAAGCCCCCAAAAGGAGTCCCCTTCCAAAGCCAAAGAGCCAGCCAGGAGCCCTGCGAGGAACCGCAGTGAGAGAGGCCGAGAGGGGACCCGAGACAAGAAGGATAGCTCCAGTTCTAGTTCCGACGACAGCGACTAGACGTGTGAGCCAGCCCCCTCCAAGTAGGATACATGGTACACCAAGACGCCAGTCATCGCCGGGCCACTTTGGTCACTCTGAGGAAATCTTTGGGTTTGTTTAGTTGGTGTGTTTTTATTTTTAATTTTTTTCCAAATTCCAAATTTTCCAAGTTGTTTTTAAATATTCGAATATTCTACAGCAGCGGAAAAAACCTCCTTGTGAAACCCCTCCCCCTAGTACTTTTTTACTGTATTTTTAAAAAGTATAACATCTGTTTAGAGGTGAAGGAAGATTCTTTTTGCTTTTACCAGACAAGATGTATAATGAAACAATGAGTCCGTTTAACTTTCTTTCATTTTTATTTTCCTTCATTTCAAATCAAGTTTTGGGCTTCTTTTGCATGTTGTCTTCCACATTTGACGATTTTTCTTTTTGTAGTTTGAGTTACCTGTTGTTTCACTTCAAATGGAGAATGTCCAACATAACATGCAACATAAAACGAGTTTGTATAAATCTGTAAATTGTGTATTTATTGGACATCAAATGATAAGCCTAAAACCGCAGAAACTAAACTAGTAATGAATTTTCTCCAATACAATTTTGGAGCAGGTTAACCTGTTGAAGTATCTTTTTACCTAACTAAATGGATGTGAGGAAGCTGTAATTAACCGGATTAATTAATAGGATTTGATTCTTCTGCAAG
>JAOPJJ010000080.1:1852014-1862196 GCA_027122795.1 Enchelyopus cimbrius | reverse complement strand
GTTTTTATATAAATGGTCTTAAAAGGGTCTTAAAAAGACTTGAATTTGACTTGAAGAAACCTGTAGGAACCCTGATAAAGGCTTGCTTTGCACATATTCATTAGAAGTCAGTATGCTGTTTAAGCTAGCGGCATGTATAGCTACTAGCTCGGCCTCAACGTTACAGTTGTTGGACTTCAGTGGAGCAGATTTTAAAAGGTTTATTATGTTAACGTTACTGGTAAATAACTCTTAACAGGGTGGTACATTAAGGACCTTAATGGCTGTATGAAATCCGGTGCAATATCCTGCAGCTCTTCTATGTGGGAAACAAAAATGGCTGTTAAGGCTAAATTACGTCAACCAGAGAAGGATTACATGAATATGACATCAGCTTTAGCGTATGTGAGTCAGACTGTTTTAATATGACCAATAGATATTTAATATCTCCTTTTACGCTATTTCCCCCAGAAGTGTCAATCATGGCAGATGTGTCTCAGACTGAGGGGAAAGTGATTCGACAAATCGAGGTGATTGTATTTGGAGAATATACACCATTCAGTCGGTTGAATGGGAATGTGTCACTGACTATTATTCGTCTCGACAGTATTACTTTGGAGATCACAACCTCCCGAGAGACAAATTCCTCAAAGAGCAGTTGCAGCTGGATGATGGCTGGGTAGCGGTCTCTACAATGCTTCAGTTTAACAGGTATGTGTCTGCTGTATCTGCTGTTCCTGGGACCAACACATATTTGCATTGTTATTGGATCTACCAACGGTTTCCCCTCCTTAAGTCTATACAATTCTGAGCCATAAATAGTGTCTAAATCCCATCAATGATCTGAAACCATCAACAAATCGTTGCTGCACCATATGTACGGCTGTGATGCTCTGCATTCAGTAAGATTGTATTCAGCTCAGAATATGCAATTGTTTTGTTTTTCTCTTCCAGGCTTAAGTGTTTGACCACTGATAGCAAGGTTATCATTGAGGCCCTACAGAAATCCAAGACTGGCCTCCTGGAAATCAGTGATGACAAAACTAAAATCAGGAGGTCGCCCAACAAACCCTTACCAGAATTCAATGAGGATTACAAAGATGCGATGAAAAACAAATCTGTGTACATTGTGAGTTTAACTTGTGCATAATGGAGAGAAGACGTAGTATAAGTAGTCATTTGATTGCTTTGACTCAACATTTTATTTTCTGGTCGTCTAGAAAGGGTTCCCCCTGGAAACTACACTGGATGAGATTCTGGAGTGGTTGACTGGAAAAGACCAACCGGAAAATGTTCAAATGAGGCGAAATCTGCTAAAACAATTCAAGGTTCACATACTTCTTATTTTTTGTCCGTTTTGCTATGATGCCATGTGGGCTGGTCTAAATGAGTGACTGTTTGTTTGTTTTCAGGGGTCAGTGTTCCTCTGCTTTGACAGTGAGGAGGCAGCCAAAGCCTTCCTGGGACGGGATGATATCAAATCCTTTAAGGACAACGAGCTTCTGGTCCTCGCGAGGTGAGGGATGTCGTTGGGAGGGCGGACCTAAACCACATTTGCTTTGTGGAAATGTACAGATGACAAACACTTTGATAGGCTGACGCATGGTTGCGTTTCTGTAGGGAAGCCTATCACGCCAAGAAGGCGGAGGAGAGGAAACTACACAAGGCAGAGTCCAAAGCCAAAGCCAAACAGTGAGTGCAAGCGTTTTAATGTACCAGGACAGCATGCATGTTGTCTGTAGAAAAATATTAACCATGTCTCAAATCAAACAGCAACAAGGATGAACAACAAAAACACACGGAAGAAAAGGACATGGTGAGTTGCATAATTGTTGGTGTAAACATTGTGGGACAATGAGAATGCAATCGCTAATACTTTTGCTTTGCAGGATCAGCTTTTGGAGGAACAGGCGGGCTGCCTGCTCAAGTTCTCCGGAGAACTTGACCAAGTTTCAAGAGAGGACTTCCACACATTGTTCTCCGGACATGGAAGAATCAAATGGGTCGACTTCACAAGGGGAGCAAAGGAGGTAGGTGCTCCGTGCGTGGAGTCTTGTAATCCTGGTGGCCGCGAAGACTATTGTCATTTTAACGTCTCTCCCAACGCAATCTAAGGGCACGCTGCTGTTTGATGGAAAAGCCAAGGAGGCTCTGGATAAGGCCACCGAGGCTAAGGGAGGAACGCTGCAAATCAAGGACAGCGATGTGACTTGGGAGCTGCTGGAGGGCGACGAAGAGAAGGACACTTTGAGGAGGATGATTCAAGCTCAGCAAGAATCGTTCCGCAACAAGGGCAGAGGTATGATCTCCATCGTCGAATAACAACGGGGTGTGGAAAGGAATGTTTGGTCGGCATAATGGTGACCAATGTTGTTGATTTTTAACAGGCAGGGAGAAGTTTGGCGGCAGGGGAAGAGGTGGCGGGCGGCGAGGAGGAGGAGGGCGCGGACGGGGTGGAAGGGATCAGAACAGATCCCACTTCCAGGGGAAAAAGACTAAATTTGACAGCGACAACGAAGATGATGGTAAGCTAGTTATTTGGCTTGGTCCTCTACCGATCGTGATCTTTTTGCAGTGGTTACATTTCCGATTCGTCCCGTTTGGTTTAGGCGCCCAAGGCCCCAAGAAGAGGAACCGAGAGGAGGCTGGCGCAGACGCCCCAGCAGCAAAGGTCATCAAGAGCGAAAATGGATCTTAGTTTCCACGCTGCCAGAATTTTCTTTTTGAACATTTATTAGGGATATAAAAACAGAACGCCGTATACTCCGTAATCCATTCCGGCAACAATCATGTTTTGGAGAAGCGTAGGAAGTCCACGTGGATGTCAACCTGGAAGATAAGTCGGAAAAGTGTAAACATGGCATCAGTTCTAGTCTTTTCAGCCCCAGTATATTGTGCCTCATTCACTTGTAGGCCCATATTTTCTAAAACTGTTTGTCACTTTTGCTTCAACAAACCATTATTTTTTAGACAGGTGTGCATGGTTCTCATGAGTTTCCTATGTTTTGTGCAAGTGTGGTTTTAATTTAAAAAGCACCACTTTCAGTTTTACCTGAAAATAAAATAAACTTATTTTATGAAAGCTAGTATCTCAGGATCTGTTTCATGCCATTTTTATAATCAAACTAGACTTAAGTTGAACAAGGGTTCATGCACATGTCTATTTTTCTTCAACATGTTAAGTCTCTTTAATTATAACTTACCGATTTCTTTTTGTGGAACTTGTATGAAGCTGGCAGATCGTATCTTAGTTCTGTTAATGGATGAGAAGGAAAAAATTAGCGTTTTATTTTGCCAGATGAGTACATTTATTGAAATAAACTGACCTGCGACAAGCTCCATCTTCACCCCCCAATCCTTTGCTTTCTTTTGTATGTGCTGCAATCAGGTATTCCATTACACTTCTGTACAACAACTGCTTTCTAATAACACGATGTGGAATACTTACATCTCGTGTTGAGGATTTATGGAGTGAATACACAGCTTTTGCCAAAGTTAATGCTGTCTTGAGGAACTTCATATCAATGCCTGTGGAAAAATTGGATCCTGTTCAAACGCTTATTAACTGTTTGGACATCAATATAATTCAATCGATGGGCCACTTGCCTTGGTTGTGTTTTGTACCGAATGGAGGATTCATTATAACGGTGTCAAATTTTTGGGCATATCCGACTTCCAGAGCACAGAGATCACACTGGACCAGATCCACGTTTGAGAGTTCAAACTCCTCTGTATTCGTTTGAGCAATATTCAATGCGTCTTGATCAATGTCAAAGCCAACACATAATCTGAAAAGAATACCAGGTAACGGTCAAACACTCAATGATGCCAACAAACCACCATGAGAGGAAGCCCTGATGCTCTCACCCGGCATCCAGCATCGCCGCCCCAATGCTGAGGACTCCACACCCACATCCCAGATCTGCGACCAGTTTGCCTTCAATGTCATCAAAAGTGTTGTGGATTGTGTAGAGCATGCAGGCTGTAAAGGAAATTAACAGTTAGACAACTATCTTCCTAAACACAGGGTTCCCGCGGGGTCTTAAAAAGTCAAGTCTTTTTAAGGTATTATTTCCAAATTCATAAATTCAATGATTTTAAGACTTTAAGACCTTTTTAAGGTCTTAAAAAGTCTTAAAAGGAAATTTGGAAATAATACCTTAAAAAGACTTGAAAAAGTCTTGAATTTATGAATTTGTTTATAATACCTTGAAAAGACTTGAAAAAGTCTTGAATTTATGAATTTGGAAATAATACCTTAAAAAGACTTGAATTTGACTTGAAGAAACCTGTAGGAACCCTGTTAACATTGATCATAACAAACATCACCCTCTCACCTGCAATGTGGGGACTGGTTGGATACTGTTCGAGGAGAATCTTTGGCTCTTCAAAGCCGTCTACTTGTTGGAGGGAACTCTCCAACTCTTTTAGTTTCATTGCTAACGTATGTCACTGTTCAACCTTTAAAACATCGATGCATGTGCATTGATACGTTCAATACATATCTAACAACACTGTCGAAAATGTGGGGTTCATAAACGTCACTTCCGCCCTGCCAGGCGTGCCACTGTGAAAGTGAGCCGGGTCGGACTGAGTCGTTCACGTATGAAGTTCCTTCGTTATCAATATAAGAAAAATAACACTTGTATGCTATAAACAACAATCAGAAACGTCTAAGAATAAACGGATATTCACAGCACATAATACCAAAGCTAGTATCACGATCATTACAACAAATTAGTATAAATAAAAAAATGCGGGTTCGTTGTCATGTAATAGGAATACATATTTCGACCATTTTATACATCACTATTGACTTGTTTTAAACGTGCCGAATAAGTATTTCCTAAATTAATAGTGATTTGGAGCAGAATAGACCAGCCAACGTTGACGTCGGAGCCAACCAATTATCGCGAGAACGCGCGAGATCATGGCCATAGCACAACAAAAATAAATTGGTGGACAACAAGCCAGAGTGCATGATGGCGGCGTCGCTGCTACGCCGGGACAAGAAAGCCACCTCTGCCCATTTAAAGGCAGACCTCGTTCGGACTGACAATTGCGCCGGGGCGCGGCAACTCCAAGAGCTGCTCGACGCGGTCCTGAACCCCGAGACGCCGGCAACCGACACCGAGGCTCTGGACTGGTGCAAATGTCTGATCGCGGGAGGAGACGGGTTCGAGGAGTTCTGCAAGACGGTCCGTTCCTACGACAACGCCGCCCTCTGCGGTTTGGTCTGGACGGCCAACTTCGTGGCGTACCGATGCCGGACGTGTGGCATCTCCCCGTGCATGTCACTGTGCGCCGAGTGCTTTAATCATGGGGAGCACACGGGCCACGATTTCAACATGTTCCGGAGCCAGGCGGGCGGGGCCTGCGACTGTGGGGACAGTAATGTCATGCGGGAGAGCGGGTGAGTGCTGGGTGTCACCTGGACCCCAGAGAATAGAGTAAAACAGAGTAGAATAGGTCATTATAATAATAATAATAGTAATAATATATTTGATTTCGAAGGCGCCTTTCTTGGCACTCAAGGACACCGTACAGATACACACAGAATACAATACAGTATAAAATAACAATTAAAAAAGAGACAGAGCAGTTGGCACTTCGAGGGAATAAGCAGTTTTGAACAGGTGTGTTTTGACTTGTGATTTGAAGTGAGGGAGTGACACTTATTGTCATTGTCACAGGTACAACGACGTTTTGAAGGGCTCTCCAGTCAGTGCATCATTCAGTGGTTAAAAAAATTATAAAATAAAACATGTAGCAGCCAACATAAACACACACAGTCATACACACCCCGTCATTGCATAAAAGAGTAATAACCTAAAATAAAATCAGTAAAAACAGGATGAACGTATGATCCACCATTTTGCTGGTAGGTTAGATGTATTCTCCAATATAGATATAATAGCCTAATGACATCTAATGAATCAAGTGCAGTGTGGGTGTTAGTGGCTCAATGGATATACCATTGCCGATATTATGTCCTGTTTCTGAATAGTCAGGCCTTCAATCGCTTCAATGATTACATTTACTTGAATCATTTTTCTCATGACAACAGGTGAGACTACACACAGCAATGTGGCAGGCTTGCAGTCAGTTTGAGTTGGATTCTCTTGCAACATGGACAACAACATGTACTTGGTCTTTCTCTACCAGGTTTTGTCAAAGGCATCGGTTGAAGACCGGGGAGAACGTGCCCTTGGTTCCCCGTGAGCTCCTCATCATGTCCGAGATGGTCCTCCCTCGATTCATCATCAGTGTCATTCAGTATCTGAGGGAAGGATACACTGAACCAGGGGAAGTCACAGGTGATCAGGGTGCACTTATAGCCAAACCCATGTGTATTACTGCGTTGGAATACCTTGAATTTGTGTTATTATCACGTTCTAGCGAGATTATGCCAATCCACTAATAGCAGTAACAGCATTATCATTTCAGTTTCACTTTCATTATTTCTCAAGGATGTGTGGAATATTTTTGCTATCAATATTATAACTTGTTTAGAAATCACGGATCTGATTCTATTGCAGGTTAGTGCGTTGTAAAGTTTACATGAACTCGTTGTCGTAAATCTTTGGCACTTTATTAAGCAATAACTACAATGTTGTTTTTTTTGAAGTACGCCAATCAATGTAGAATGCTAATGTTAGATATTCCATCATGCCTTTTCCCTTATCAGTAACTTAACATACGGAGGAGCAGTCACACTCTTTGCTTGCGTATTTTATCTTGCTTCGCCAGACTCCGGCAGCGAGCGAGATCTTCAGAAGGTTCTACAGCAGCTGGAGCCACAGATTTCCTTTCTAGAAGAGCTCACGAAGATGGGCGGGGCGATGAGGACAGTGCTGACCACGATCCTGACCAACCAGCAGACATTTAAAGACCTGAGCATGGGTAATCATCCTCCAGATGGATGTAACCTAGACGTAATATATTCAGGTTCTCAAGTAGTGCACAGATGGCTGACGAGCACATTGCTTATGAATGCTGTAGCATGGAGGAGCATCTGCAGATGTTTATCTATCTGTCTATCTGTCTGTCTATCTATCTATCTATCTGTCTGTCTGTCTGTCTGTCTGTCTGTCTGTCTGTCTGTCTGTCTGTCTGTCTGTCTGTCTGTCTGTCTGTCTCTGTCTGTCTGTCTGTCTGTCTGTCTGTCTGTCTGTCTGTCTCTCTCTCTCTCTCTCTCTCTTTCTATCTAAAGGTACAGTTTGTATACATTTGAAAGACAGTGGCATTTACTTGGACTGTTTTACTTGAATCCCTTTATTCTAGGCCAGGAAGATAATCCGTATGCAAAGCAGAACTATGAGAAGTACATGTCGGCGTTGAAGAACTCCGGCCTGGTGTCTGCAGAGGACAAAGCCCTGCCCGCCTCTGCCGAGGCCCCCGCCGGGCCGGAGGAGGCTGCGGGGGCCCTGGGCTCCAGCGGTGAGGCCCCTCCTCCCCCCTCCTTCTGCTAGAACGGCAACGTAACCCAACGCGCTCCGATTGAATTATCCGTCCTTTTGTTTTTCCAGGAGCTGCAGCGTCAGGAAGTCCGGATGAAGCCAATAAAGAGGTAAAAAAAAAAGAAGGAATTACAACCAAGTAAAGATTTCTGTGGGTGCTGCTATTGGTCAGGTCCGTTGCTATATAGCGTCAGAGGCTGGGCCGGAGATCCTACCCTAATGGGTTTTTAATATCCTCTTTCGGGGGGTTTTGGTGCTGGCTCCCATGAGCCATGCAGGTTATTTAACTTTCATGTTCATTCAACTCGGAGGGGTCGTTTATGAGACACTTGTGTTCAAAAACAACTTCAGGGGAAACCGTGATCCGTAATCCACCAGATATTATATATAAATATACCAAAGAATTGATTTGTATATTTAAGTATCGAGCCAGCTTACTGCTGGTGGTGTGGACCACGGCTAGCCGTACCGTGCGAGCCCACATGACCGTATCTGAAGCCGTTTGGGTCCTCGACTCATCCGATGGCGAGATGGCGAGATAGCGTTGGGTTACTTGTGGCTATTTAATTAGAATGAAATTACATGATTACGTGACTCAAGGCAACGTCAGTAAAACAATAATACATGAGCTTGTCTGCCTCACAGCAGATATTCTGTGGTGCGTGACTCACTGGCCGTGGCGAGGACACAAGACAACCACGCCCATAATCTCACGCCACCTCACGCCGTTAAACTACGCGTTATGGTTTTGGTTGAGTGACACAAGACAACCACGCCCATATTCCCACGCCACCTCTCAACGCCGTTAAACTACGCGTTATGGTTTTGATTGAGTGACCCCTAAAGGCAGACATGACGTAATAAACCATTAAGTAGCTCCACTTAGCTTTGGGAGCGATGCAGGCTAATGTTAGCGCTGGGAGTGGTTTCACTGGTTTCCCTGCGTTGTGTTCCCCGTTCCTCTCGGTGAAGGAGGACCAGGACGGCAGCCAGTCGCTGGGGCAGAGGAAGAGGGTGAAGCTGAGCAGCACCACCAGAGGTAACCTCGTCTCCAGCATCCTTAACATCGCTAGCGTCATGCTAACGATCATGCTAGCAAGCGTAAGATGACACGTCGTTATTTCTCACGGTCTGTATTGCCGCCCCCAGACTCCTCCATCATGGACTCCCTGAAGCACAAAAGCTTTCTGGAGGAGCTGTTGTTCTGGACCATCAAATACGAGTTCCCACAGAAGATGGTGACCTTCTTATTGAACATGTTGCCGGATCAAGACTACAAGGTAGACCCTTGTCTCCGTCTTCCACGAGTGAATTACTTTTGAATACAATGCAAGGTCACATTCATTGTGTGTGTCACATTCATTTTGCTTTCATGACTTGTACGGTGTTATATCATCATTTAGATTGTTATATCATGCGTGGTTCCAGAAGACGTGGGCTTGCGTCCGATGCTTTTATTAATTAGTGTTGTACCTGTGAGGTCTGGCTGGTGTATGGCTGACTCAAATCTAAAACAAGAAGTCCATACATATGGAATCGGAGACAGGAGGGTCAAATCTCCTTTTGGTATCTGACAATCATAATCATAATCACAACACACAACGCATTGATACATAAAGCAGAAAAAGACAACATAGCATTGTCATTTTCCAGATCACCTTCACGAAGACCTTCGTGCAGCACTACGCGTTCCTCATGAACTCCCTGATGAACAGCCGCGAGTCGGACACCATGTCCAACCGCATCGTGCACATCAGCGTGCAGCTGTTCAGCAACGAGGAGCTGGCCCGCCACGTCACCGAGGAGTGCCAGCTGCTGGACATCATGGTGACCGTTCTGCTCTACATGATGGAGAGCTGCCTGGTGCGCAGCGAGCTGCAAGGTGGGCCCACACCGCACGCTTTCTGTTTCCTGCGTCCGCTGTGCTCCCCTGCATCGATGTGCGGTGACTTCGGTTCGGTTGCTTAGAGAAGTTTGTTCCGCTGTCGTTTTGCTGATTCATCACAAGCCTTCATCTAAAGATACTGAATTTATTGGTGTTATCCAGATAATGTTAAATCATCATATTTTTTCTCTCTCACGATTTACATTTTATATATATATCCCATCTTTAACAATGTATGTCATTGTATTTTATCATGAATGAGCAGGTAGGGTTAAGCATTTCAAAAGGAGAAAGACAATGACTTTAGGCTTGGTTCAATTGGCTGGAAGCCAAACCCCAAACCACCAATCAGCAACGCCTCTTTATACGAGTCCAGTTCAGGGTGTTGTTCTGGCTTCTGAAATGGAAACTGTGGACAGTGCTCACACGAAATGGCTGCACACTGTGTCAAAGAAAATAAGTTATTTTGGTGTTGGCTGGTCATTGTTGTCGAACGGTCTGGTAAACATGTTTGGTGAATAATTCCATGGAAACTTGTTTTGTTCCTGTCCACCAACTGCTATTCTATGGTCTGCTCGATGCAATGTTAAAGTCCCAATTCAACTGGGTATTCCTTCATCACTTTTACTTGCATTATAGACGCATTTGCTCAAACTAGAACGATGAGACGTATACTTCTGCTGTGTGGTTTACCTGCTGGACTGAAAAAAACACACCGTGCGGTTCTTCCACCTGCTTGGCGAGGATGCTGAGTCACTTCCTGGCGGCGGGCCCAGTGGTGCCAGCTGGCGTACCGCTCGGTCTCCTCGCGCGCGCGCGCGCGGCATGACGGGGCGTGACGGGGCGACCCGTACGCTG
>JAOPJJ010000080.1:1776657-1788820 GCA_027122795.1 Enchelyopus cimbrius | reverse complement strand
GGTTCTGTGGTTGATCCTCGTTCCAGGCTCTGGGCTTCTGGAAGTTTCTGTAGTTCCTCTTCTCAGCAGGGCTTCTCGAGCGACCTGTAAATATAAACGACCGACAGGACGAGGTATAGCTGTTTCACAGCGGTAATCATAAAAACAGGGACAACTGAAAAAGTGATGGTTCCGAGGTCTGTGTCATATGTGAGCAGTTCCTGGTTATTAGTTATTCATGAATGTATTGGTTTTCTTTTCTCCTCTGCAGCTGGCCACCGTCAACGCTTAACTGGACCTAAAAATTGCGTAATCACATTGTGATTTGTAAATTCTATTTATTTTTTTGAAATCAATTTTTTATACGTTTGACGGATTTCATCCATGAATGTCCTTTGGTTAGGTTATGTTCTCGGTTTTTGATGGCTTGATATTTTATAAAACCATGAAGAACAAAAAACTCATTTTGAAAGCAACCTCCTGTTGCTGGTCTTACTTTTCCAAGAGTTTAATACTAACTCTTAATAAACTGATCAAAAAGTGAAGGGTTGCAAAATGTCCAATGTGGAGATTTAGAAATCATGGTCCAAGACTGTCAAAGACTTTCCGTTGCACACTATATACGGAAACAGTTATGTTAATAAGCTCTACATGGAATCATACGCACACATGTTTCCATCTACATTAACATAGCCATGGACTTTCCATTCCATATGTTCTCTATGAATATCACTAGACTCCACATCATCTCTCCATGAACTTGTGTTTGCTTATCTTCATCATTGAGATGATCTTTAGATCCCATGTATTTATTCACTGCAATGTGTTTTGCGGGCAGCGCTGGCCTGTTGGATGTTTTAACCCTGAACTCGCATTGCAGTGACAAACTTTTCTATCGGATCTCGTTCAGCTTTAGCTGCTACTTTAGGATAATCCGATTAAGAACAGAAAAGATCTCAAACCAAGCAACAATTGATTTTGTCATGCAATGTAAATGTGTCCTTCTGGATGTGTCAAAGAACCTGTATACCAAGGAGAAAAGGCTGTGTGTAACATTAGCTTCATTGCTATCCTTGTTTCTTAGCTATAAATCTCAATCTCAAATACAGTCCCGCGTGCGAAAAACAGAGCTCTCTGGTGACAAATGCGGAACTATCTGTTGAAGTACAAATGTTTGTTGTAAAAACAAAGATCAAATAAAAGACCTGCAAAGTCTCCTCCAACAACGTGCTTTAAATAACGTTAACATTTGCATCGAAATGAGCATCTGTCACGTTGGTGTGGAGAGTTATGCGGCAGAGATGTTTTTATTGTCCTTGCGGGGCATCTGTGTCGTCCTTGTATAAATAAGTGTGATTTGATTTGTTTTCTCACCGAGAGTCAAGGACTTCGGCATTTGTTTGCCTTTGAATCGAAAACTTTTTGCTTCTTTACAGTTTGCGGCGCAACGTCAATGTAAATGTTGATCTGAATTGCCTTTCAATTAAATGTTTTTATTAAAGAGCGAAACAAAAACAATCCAAGTTTAAAATGTTTATAGCAAACTTCCCTCAAAACTACAAAACAGAGATTAGAGGATGAAATATCTGTAGAAGAAAACCAAAATAGCAAACAACAAATAAATACACCGTGAACAGCAACGGCCCACTTGTATTGTCATGTTTGTCCAATTCCTGTACCTCGTTTATATTTATTTTTTTCCTGGACAACAATAGCCCCATTAGCTCAAAGTAGAGCTCCCCTCTCTGCTCTTACTGGGAGTGAAACCCTGCTGGTCCTCAAAGGGGGAACTGGTTCACGCTCTACCACCCCTGTTTAGCCCTAGTAGTATTTAGTAGTTAAACATGGTTCCTCCAGAAGGACCTCCCCTCCCCCTCTGTCTCCCTCTCTCTCCCTCATGACTGTGGAGAGCCGTGGGAGAGACTGGGAACATTAATCCCTTCAAAGGAACAGATCTAATTCAAAATCTGCCGCCCCAAACTAGAGGAGAGAGGACAGTTGATTGTTTCTGCAGGGGGACCCGATAAAGATCACAGAATTGATATATAAAACCATACAACAACGTCCCGTCCTACAGTTTGGGTTGATTGCTGATGCTGCCGAAGAAGTTTTCAAATGGGAATTTGACGTTGTCGTGGAAAATAGTTAGCTTTGCCTTGAAAGTTCGAATATTGCTTATTTTGTGGCAATTTAGTTTCCAGTGCCACTTGTGTCCCTTCTGAAACTAGTTGAGAGCTTGGAGATAGATTTGTGTCTTGTTTTCCCCTTGTGGAGCTTCATCCTCCCGGACCTTTTGAACTGACAAGTTGTTAAAACACTGAAAACCCAAGGAACAATGGAGATGTCAGCTCTTCATGGTGCTACTTTTGACACCTGAATCAGGGGGGAGCTATTGTGCTGTTCCTCATGTCATGTTAAGTAGCATGTTAGACAAATTCAAATCAGCTTCCTAGAGTCATCTAGGATTTATCGCCTGTCATTGCGTTGTTAAACTAAACTAAATGTTAATGATCAGCAAAGCGTAATATATCGACGCAGAACAGCCAAGGTGAAATGTGATTAATTGTGTCACAACTCTGTAATTGAATGTTAAAAGCAATGTTGGGGTTAAAAGACAAGGGACACAATTATATTCACATTACACATGTATAAGGAATGCTAATTATAAGAGATGAGAAGTTGTTTTTTTTAATGACTTTATTATTTGGTATCTTCTATCAAACTAGCCCGGTGCACGTGGAGATCTCCCGAGATAACCACGTCACATTGTCACGCAGAGTTCTGCTACAAATCCTTAATTACAAAGCGGGGATCAGATGACTCAGGCAGCCAATCGCAGCGTCTCCAGGCGGCACGGGGGTCTTTGATCAGGAAAATCCAATTATTTGTGTATATACATTTCCCACATAGTGATTACTTCATTAATTGTCCCGCCTTTATCTCCTCCCTTCCCATCCCCCCCTAATAATCAACTCCTTTATCCAGACCAACAAACACACCATAGGAGCTTTGTGGATTCAAAGGATTTGCTCTCCCCTCTCAAAGAGCCGCTATTCTTTGATGATTGGGCAGCGGCAAACTTCAAAGTAATAAATCTTATTTCTGACTGGCTGGCGGCCCAACAAAGTCCTTATCAAATTCTAAGAAGTGATCCCTCACTCTGCAGATAGTCCAGGGATATCCAGGGGAGAGGAAGCACCCAGAGTGAAGCCTTTCGCGACGAAATTTTTTCTTTTTTTTTACCCACAAATATATACATATTTATCTCAATTAGTTTTTATTTCCATTTGCTCCTGTCGAGAGGAGGACGGCGGCTGGCCATGGCAGCAGTGGCGGTACTGCGGAACGAGACGCTCCACGCGTTTCTCCAGGTTTGTGGCAAAGTTTTTATGTTGACTTTGGTGAGAAATGTGAGGAGCGCTAGGATTTATTGGGATGGGAACACGAAAGGTCCTATTTTGTCTACTTTTGACCGATTGTTAATCCCATAAATAAGAAGTGTCCAAGGATTCTGCTTTAGAGTGCTTTTGACTTACTACTCGATTTAACACTGGCGACGAATATTCTTGTTTAAAGTAGGTTTTTGGAGAAGCGTATTTGTCGAAGCTTATTTAAAACTTTTCGCACTATAATCTATTTAGCCGAATTATAGGCATATACATCTGTAGTATTTTTTTGCGTTGTATTGACAAATGCGATGTGACTTTTTGAAGTTGTGTAGAAATGTAGAATATTAATCGTGAACATTTCATTCATTCAGGATCGCACTCCAAACTCTTCCCCAGAGAACTGCAAACACTCCCCCCTGGCTCTCCTGGCGGCCACGTGTAATCGGATCGGGCACCACCACCATGGATCGAGTCCCGCCGAGTTCCTCCAGGTGCCTTATGACCCCACTCTGAGTTCGCCGTCGCGCTTGTTTCACCCGTGGAGTAACGAGGGCAACCATCAAGCCGCTCTTTCAGCAAACTCCACTTTCGGACTACCTTCCAAGCCCCCGCTGTCTGCTCACCTCCAGAGCTCCTTCAGCTCCCACCACCACCACCACCACGAGCTGCCCCTCACCCCGCCAGCAGACCCCTCGTACCCCTATGACTTTTCCCCGGTCAAGATGCTCCCTTGCTCCATGCAGTCCCTGCAGTCCACCTGCACCCCCACCTACGTTCCCGCGGTCACCTACGCGGCGCCGACCCCCATTGCGCCCTCGATGCCCGGCTTTGTGACGGGACCCTCCGGCCTAATGCACCAGCAGCAGAGGCAGTTGTCCCCCAGCCACGGTGAGGACATCCCGTGGTGGAGCCTCCAGCAGGGAAACCACGTGAGTCACCCCTCGTCTCTCGGCCACCACCGGTTCCAGCTGCAGCGGGGCTTGGTGCTCGGACATACGGACTTTGCACAGTACCAGACGCAGATCGCCGCGTTGCTGCACACCAAGTCCCCTCTCGCGTCCGCCCGGCGGTGCAGAAGGTGCAGATGTCCGAACTGCCAGTCGTCGACTTCCAACGACGAGCCCGGGAAGAAGAAACAGCACATATGTCACATCCCGGGCTGCGGGAAAGTTTACGGCAAGACGTCCCACCTGAAGGCGCACCTGAGGTGGCACTCGGGCGAGCGACCGTTTGTGTGCAACTGGCTCTTCTGTGGCAAGAGCTTCACCAGGTCGGACGAGCTGCAGAGACACCTGAGGACTCACACGGGGGAGAAGCGCTTCGTGTGCCCGGACTGTTGCAAGAGGTTCATGCGGAGCGATCACCTGGCCAAGCACGTGAAAACGCACCAGAACAAAAAGAGCAAATGCCACGAAAAGACGGGCCTCGACCACCGCGTGAAACGTGAAGACCCGAGGAGTATGTTGTTGTAACACTTTGAGTAGAGTTCATTAGTGCAATACAGGTTCTATAAGGTCAGCTGTTCCATCCCCTTCCTGAAGTATTTGGTTTATTTCTCACTGATAATAGTTTTTGTTTTTTAAACATTGCAGGATTTCTAGTACTTCCTCTAATAGGCCTACTTTTGTTTATGTATATAGTCTTACAAAAAATATTTGGGGATTCGACCCCGAAAAAAGTTCTAAAATAAGTAATGAGTTGGAATTCACTGTCTATATCATATCCAGCGAGAGGCAAGTGTGCAGCTTGTGTTTGGATCATTGTCTTCGGTGGAAGATCTCACTCTATTGTAAATTATATTTAATAGCTTTTGTTGAATGAAAGTGTCCGTTGTTAGCCCCATTATGGGGTGCTCCTAGCATGCTCTTGGAAAGATATGCTATTGTTAAAATGACCCAAATACTGTGTGAGAATAAAAATTATAACATTTCCCCATTGCACTAGAATTTGTTTCCATGACTCTGCCGGAAGAGTATGTATAGTTTGAGATGTAAGAAATGTGATACTTTATCCATGAGGAAAGATAGTTTCATGGAGTTTTGTGGTATAACCATGAGTGACTCCACACAAACTTAGTGGTCAAAATCCCTGAACTACTCGTTGGAGAATGTGTGTGAAAACACATAATTTCTCACCTCATTGTTTTCCTGAAGTTGTCAAAGAAGTGGTTTAATGTAGAGAACATTGTGTGTAAAACGTCTGCAGGGAACGTATAACTTTTTAACAGTTTATTATCATGCTGTAATGAAACATATTTAGATTGGTCACTGCAGATGTTTTAATCCAAAAGTCATGGTACAAAATTTTTTAACTACAAATTCAATTAACCCAAAAACTCACTTGAAAATTGCAAAATAGTTTTGGGACTCTCAAGGCAGGGGCAGTTATTTTATGAATTGCATTTCACAGGCAACACAACTATTTGATATTCTCAGTTAGAATTCAGCGACAAAATGACTCGACTCATTCTAAAAGAAGTAATGTATGGAAAGTGACATTTTCTACTTTACAGTCAAATTAAGCACCTGAATTTACCTGTGAAACATAGTGTGAATCACAGGTAAACTGTCAGCGCCTGAGCAACGAGATGTTGAGGTGCTCTCGTTCGGAATCGGAGTGTAAAACTCTTCAATGGTATAAAGTTATATAGTATGTTAGATCATTCCCAAAATGTAGTTTATCATCAGGCAGCTTGTGTAAACTTATTGAAATTCCTCTTTGTGCAGTCAGGTAAAATCATGACAATCTGGCCTTGATCAGGCTTACTTATATTGTCAATATATATTTTATTCTTCTAATGTAAATACTGATGGTCTATGTACTGTATTAATGCATCAATAGGTGGTAATATTAAGCAGTGGCAGCATATTGATTGGTATCTGATCGTATGTTATTTTATTTGATGGGTGGAGATGGAATGTCTCATCTTTTGTGTTTCAAAGTTTGAACACTTTCAGCGTTTCAGGTTTCATCCCTTTGATATTGTCTCTACCTCTGAGCGCTGTAGAAATGTATAGAGAAACCTCTTCAGTGAACTTATGCATAAGAACAGTCTGCCAAGTTATCTGAGATACGCGCCTTGTAAAGACATGACTGCTGAACAGTTATCAAAAGTAGACTGAACTAAACTGTAAGATTGAGGACGAGTTCATAATGCTGTCGATTTGTTTGGTTTGGCTCCATCTTGTTTCCTAGCCGCTGGTCCGAACATGATCAAAGAGCCCTCCGTGTTATTATACCACAAAGGAATAGAATAGGCAAGATGGAGGACTGAACGCGTGGGCCTGCCCACCGTCGGTGCTTAGTTTGAGCGTTGCCCCTCATGAAGTGGCCCTGTGTGTTCTGTACCCACCAGGGGCCACTAAGTCTGTACTCCTGACGGCTTTATCTCGTTAACTTCTAACCTCTCAAGACGTGCATGCCTTAACAGTGGCCTGATGCTAGGTAGGTAAATACAGTTCCAAATATTTCAAAACAAGGAGGAAGTAATCATTCAACTCCATTGACTGGTTTGATAGTGGATCATGTGGTGAATTGCATCACTGTCTGGCAGTGCTACAGAGATTGTCCTTTCAACCTTCATGTTTGGTCGGCACTTGCCTTCAAAAGCTCAGTATGAGGTCATCCAGGAACTCTGTTGTACAGATGCTGCGAACTTGCAGCGATTCGACTCAGTTCTCACTCAGAAGTCTCAACCTCAACAGCGCCCCCTATTGTAGGGTGGACTGTATCTCCATAATAAATCGTTAGTATTTTTTTCATGCAAACACTGGCACATATTCTAACCACTGCCCCTCAGTGGCACAGTGGGAGTGTATTTGATGACGACGTCGGATGGATTAGATTGATAGATTTGTTTCTATTTTGGTGTCTTTCAGAGATATAAGGCGCTGTTGTAGAGGGAGGGTTTCGGATATATAATCAAAGCATTGCATTATTTCAACCTATATATTAATATATTTTTTTCGTATTTATATTCTTGTTACGTATATATTATATGATGATATATTTGTTATGTCAGTTAGCCTCATGACAAGGAGCCTTTCTTGGCACTTGTTTGCAAGCACCCTGAAGAGTTAGTGTTGCTTCATCGTAGTCGCTGAAAGATGCTTACTTTCTGAGGCTAGTCTCCCTTGTACCCCTAAAGAGTCTGGATCTCAGGGGTTCCAGTGGTGACACTTGTGTCCAGCCCCCAAAGTAGACAAGGCCATCTCCATGCGTCACCTGTCACTCACTAGTGATGAATCATTCATCGCAGCTCTGACAGACAGCCTCGGATCTGAGCCTTTTCCATGTAGGATCCTGACCCAGCCCAGGGCTTCAAGCTCAGACATCAGAGTTCAGTCCAGAGTCACGGTACTGCTGACTGGCCGGTGGCTAATGCCACTGTAGTTGAAGTGTGATGTAGCCATGACAACCGCTCAACGCTTGGACTGGCATCCAGTCACATGACATCTTGTTTAAAAATAACTGTTGTGATTGAACGACCTGTGATTTAAACGTCAGAACGCCAAATGACTTATGAACACAGTGTTATTCAATGATTGCCGGAGTGCGGTCAACCAATTTGTTTGACCTGCATATCAAACAATTTGTTCTGTATTTGAATAATATTCTGCGTTCTTTGACATTTAAATATATGTAGATTTTGTTGGGGTTATCTTGTTCATTGTATTTTGACTTTGTGTTATGAAGACATGTTTGTTCCTTTGTTTAATAACTGCTTTGATTTTTAAGTCATTAACATTTTTATTTGAAAATTAACGAATTAAGCTTTGCATATTTTAATTGGCCTTTTACGAAAGAGTTCTGGATGTTTGGAGCGTGTAAAATTGCTAAATTGGATTGGAAGTTTGCCTTCTTTTCGCCAGACCAAGGAATATAATCCCATGATGGGATATTTCATCTACATTTCTTGTAGATGAATGTCGTATTTCAATATACATCTCAAAATGTATGTATTTGTGTACCTTTGAAGATGTTATGGGCAAGCTTATGGGCGAGTTATTGTTTGAGTGTAATTTGTAAAAAACTCATTAGCTACTGAATTGGTGAGTGAATTTCTCGGTGAGAATATCTCTTCCTAGTTGACAGCGCCTGCCTCTGTACGAGACGTTTTACATTATAGGCCGCTCCTGGCTCATGTCTGATCAGGCTATCACTGATTGGTTCAGGGAATCCATCTGACCTGTCAATCACAAGGGGCGTGCACTGTAACAATTCTGTGGAGTCATGATGCAGAGAGAAAGGGAAGAATAATGGTCATAGACAATAGTTTTTCATAGCTTTGTTTGCATATTATGTTATGTGTAATGTATGTATTGTCTGGTGGTGTGTTTGTGTTTATCTGATCAACTTGAATCTCTGGAAGGTTACTTCCGACCACACTGTTCATCAGAAGCGGTTGATGGACGATCAGGTGATGTGGGCCACTATGAAGTCACAGTCGGGTGTACGGGTGCCTGTTTGAGTCAAAAAACTCAAACACAGTTGAGAGCGACGGAGTGGCTCTGAAGGAGAGAGGTGAGGGCCCCTGACACCCTGGGGCCCCCTGGTGGTGGCGTCTGACAGCTCGAAGCTCAGAGCTGACACAGCCGTGTCACCAGAGGAGGGACGCAGCTTCCTCACATCTCTGACACTTCCCACTCTCTTGAAAGTAGAATATTAAAATCCCTCGGCTTGTAGGAGACAAAGGTAGCCTGTGGTCAAACAGTCGGGAGAAAAAAGAAGCAGAAGAAAGCGAATTATGCATATAGACCCGTATTTATTGCCTCGATGGTTTTCAGTGTGAAATTATGATTGAAGATGATAGATATTGAATGTAACACACACGCACACACACACACACACTCACACACACGCACGAGTGGTTAAACACACCATCTTCTCTAGTTCTGGCAATGAGCTTCATGCGCCACCTGGCGGCGAGGACTAGTATGACTGCGTAGCCTTATGTTGCAAATAAATAACACACTAACTCAGGTTTGTTGGTGTAGTTGGGCATGAGTCTGCTGTCGTGAAGTGTAGGATGGCGTCCACAGCAACCGTGGGGCTGAAGGTGTGGCTCCTGCTCCGGGAAGGGTCCAGTGCTGACAACTACGGGTGTTGACTGGGCCTCGACAGATCAGTAACGACGCGCAGTTATGGAGGAATTAATGTTTAAAATAGCCGGTGGATCTTTACGGCTCCCTTGTGCTTTGAACCCGGGACGTGCACCCCTGGATCTGCGTTGTTGTGATGAGGTTCGGCTGATTAATAGGTCGGATGGTAATAGCTTTCTGAAGTTATTTCAGGGATGGCCCATTTGCCCGGTGCTCCGGGGGAGCCGTGTGCGGTCCCTTACTGCCCCCTTGCGGTCTGTGGCGGTGACCCAGCCTGGCTGCCGCCTCGACACCATACATCCACCCTTGAATCAGGGATGGGAAATAAAGGTTTTAAAACGCACACCGTGCAGGCATTGGCGCAGATTTCAATGCAATGCTTTGGATGACAAAAATGTGGACATTGTTGGATGACAAAAATGTAACCATTTTTGTATAACGTATTATTCAATGGAGGAATAATACGTAATGATACCCCCCCCCCCCATACACACACACACCCCCCTAATGTGTTGCACGCAGGGTCAAACTTCATGTCCATGTTCGTGACAGGGAGTGAAAAAAAAGAGCGAGGGGTAAAATTCGCCACCTGAGGAAGTCCTTGAGCGTCAAACGGTCGACGCTGTTGGTAAATGTGAAGCTCGGATCTCTAACATCAGGGGGGATCTATGCAGACGCTCTGACTGGTGCGTGCGTAATACACGGAGACAGAGCAGCAGGTGAAATGTCTGCATTCACCTGTTTCGACCACAAAACCGTCACCTTGTCGGGATGAATACTGAGGACTGACGCTTGATCCCCGTTTTGTTCCTCGGTGTCCACAGCCACACGCACACGCACGGACGTACGCACGGAGCAGGGTCGCATCCCAGGCTTAATTTGGTTGTTGGTTCGATTCCCCGCAGGGCTGCACCTGTCTGGACCTCGGCGTGGACACGGTAAGAGGCGGTATGGGTCTCCGGTCTAACAGGTTGAGATGTCTGTTGTTTAAACGTTCATTTGGGGTCGATGGAGAGGATCAAACAGGTGTTTTATAAATGAGCATTTTTTTTAAACCATTTGTTTGGGCACCTCGTTGACATTCCGCGTAAAATGTGTTTTTGTGTGCTGATATCAGTCTCAGTTGGGATTACTTTGCCAAAAATAGATCAGGTGGACGTTGTGTGGAATCTTTTTCACATGACATTGACCTTATTCACGGTCACCGTTCAAATATTCACAATATGTTGGCTATTTTAGTAATGAGGATCAACAGCAAAAATAAAAAACACAAAGTATTTGGTATGAGATAACTGGAGGCAGATAGCATTTATTGTGAAAATGAATCATGTGTCCCTGCTCTCCATGTCCAAATAATATTATAAATATTGAAAATATAGGTGTTTTTTTGTTGTGTTATCTATAATGTGATGTACAACGTAGAGAATTGCGTTATCTATTATGGGATGTACAACAGAGAATGGGATGTACAACAGAGAATTCAGTATTCAGAATTCAGGTTTACAATATTTAATATAACAATTTTCGGGAGGCTATATCAGACTTTCGACTGTGGAAACCTTGTGCCGTTTTTGTAATGGTGCGGTTTGATGTTCAGTCTGATGAGTGCTTGACCAATATTGTGGCTTCACTGGATTTCAACTTGTAACTCCTTATTCCGCCAACGTCTCCTCTGTCTGCACGTCTCCTCTGTGCCCCCACAGCCAGACACCATGGGGGGCATCTCGTTCATGTGTGACTTCAAAAAAAAAAAAAAAGAAGCTCTTCCGACCAAGCGGTGCTCTTCAGCTTGAATGAATGTCGGTCGTTAAAAACGAAGTGCCGACGCGTTAAAGTGCAGACTTTTACACCGTGTTGTCTCAGGAGTCATGGCGGAGTCTGCGCCCCCCTGCTCATCCTCCGGCGCTGGAGGAGATCCGGACCCCAACTCGACCCATGCATCCCCACCTCCAGCACCGGCACCAGGCTCAGGTAGGGTCCCCCACACGACGCTGTTCCGCTCCTGCTCGGTCCTCTGCGGTCATTGAAACGGGAGGAGAGCGCGACGCCAGGTGCGATGCCCTCCTCCTCCTCCTCCTCGAGACAAATCACCGCAGCGGACCTCCCCTCCGCCCGCTGGGGGTCTGGTCTGTCGGCACTGAGGGTCTGGGACTCGACACACAATAAGACCCCCCCCCTCCCCCTCCCCCCCTATAATAGCTCCCATAATAACATGCCCTGCGGTATGGTGTCGAGATCTGAGCAAATTCTCAATACTGTTCATATTTTTTAGGCTGTTAGGATGTATGTTAGGAGGAATAACATGCAACGTACAATAACATATGTTATTGTTTAAATAATAATATGTATTATTTAAACATAACATACAATAATATATCACATGTACATATATACATACAATAATATATGTACGTATACATTCATATATATATATATTGTATATATTGTCTTGTAGTAAGCCATTTGTGTTGCGCATTAATACAACTGCTATTGTGTTTGTGTCGCTGCGTTGGGTTTTACCCTCCTAGACGCGAGATGGAAGTTCCTTTTAATTTGACTCATTAATGCGGCTAATAGCTGCACGGGGGGGGGGGGGGGCTGTTGGGCATTTACTGGCGCCCAGCCCGACCGGCCCATATTTACAAATTAAAAAAACGAATGTCCAACGATAAATATAATTTAATCGAGTTGGGC
>JAOPJJ010000080.1:1260833-1271257 GCA_027122795.1 Enchelyopus cimbrius | reverse complement strand
CCCCCCCCCCCCCCCCCCCCCCCCCCCCCCCCCCCCCCCCCCCCCCCCCCCCAGCGGGGTGGCCATCCTCTGACCAAGGGTGGCCGTGGCCCCCCCCGGCCCCCGCGTGGCTACGCCCCTGGTGGAGACAATAACTAAATGCAAGACAATAGAATCGATCCCTTTTGGCTTCTTTCTCCTGTAATCAGCCTTTTGGTGTATGGATATATCCTACTTATTGTGAAACGACGACAGACTATGCGCAGATTCAGCAGGTTGTACAGAAAAAGATGAGATGATTGAGCAGATAACTGCATCTTTGCTCCTGCTATTGGTTGCTCGCAGAGGATTATATACACATTTAATTCCTACAGTTAAATGGCAGGTTGCATATCACCCCAGGCTGAATCGTGCCTGGTGCATTGGTCAATGCAACGTACAATATTTTCCTCGCATTTTTCAATTATATTAGCTACGTTTGATTAAGGTTTTTTTTTCTGCTTAACTCATTCATACTGAATTGGCTGACAAATGCCATTTGCGCCTGATGCCGAGTATCTGCAGCTGCTCTTTCAGACCGCTAGATGGAGCCACACTCCAACGTTTACAACAGACGGGCTTTTCAGTCATACTTTTCCCTGCCTCCCATTGACAAATAAACCGCTGACAAAGGATAGACAGCATCCTAAATCGCCCCTACCACCAGGTTTGAGACGAATTAGAAAGTACAAGCAGTTTCAAAAGCTGCCTGGTCTTTTTACGCGATGGATAGACCCACCGACCCACGCATGGTTAGCTTCGCTACCTATTCATCTGTGTGGACACGCCCATCTGTGATGTCACAGGTGGGCAGGCCGATTTTGAAATTGCTTGAAATGGGTAATCACTCTAAACCTGGTAAAATAGCACCCTTTAAAGGAACACACCACCTTTTTCCATACCAAACTATGTTCGTCCCTGATCTTAGACGAGATGATAGATACCTCTCTCGCCAAAAGAGTGCATGTGAAAGTTTTTGATAAAAAACCAAGAAATTACCACCACAGTACCATTATAAAAAAACATAACCTATTTACATTTGACAGTTTTATTTGGTTCTCTGACATGTGCCTACATGTACAAATTAATCCATGACCTTGCACCACCACCACTCCAGCAATGTGTGTCATTCTGCAAGGACAATGTAAGGCGGTGGCGGCTGGTGGAAATTATTTTAGGTGGGGCTGAACGTTTGCATTCCCAAACCCTGTAGGGGGTCTGGGGGCATCCTGCCCCAGAAGAAATGTTTGTGATTTTCACAAACAAACGAAGCATTCTGGTGCATTCTGACAAAATAATAAAGACAAAATAGAACATTACTTACAAAGATGAATGGGGCCAGGGAACTAAGTTTTAAGTTAATTTATTTGCCTTGTAGAATTCAGCAACATTAAGAGTGCAAATATGTCAACAAAAACAGAATTATACACAAGGTAACATTATGTGTGTGTGTGTGTGTGTGTGTGTGTGTGTGTGTGTGTGTGCGTGCGCACACCAAGTTCTTCAGATCAGTAATTTTGCGCTTCATGCACACACCGTCGTCATTGAAAACACGCAAAGAAATGCATATGATGCAGCTTTCAAGTTAAAGGCAATCGATCTGTCTGGGCGATCAGCTGGCTGCAGCCCCCCCCTTCCTGATTAGGTCAAAGCGGGGTTAGAAATGTTCCTTTAAATGTCATATAAAGTAATGCAAGGACTCAGTTTTGGCCATGAAAGACACTCAATGTAATTGAAATGCATTTTATTTACTTAGCTAGTCCAACTCATCCAACAGAGATACATCAAGGCACTTTTGGAGATAAATCAATCAGCAATCCTTAGAGTGTAAAGATATGCTGCATTGCAGTAGAGTATAAACATACAGTTTTTGGCAACAAAGATCAGTAATGAAAAAACAGTATATATATATTTATATAGAAAATACATCACCAAAGAAAACAAGGTGATAATGTAACAGTAACGACTTAACAAGTAAACAGATACAGCTGTGCAAAAGTTGGCCAAAGGCCGGAGCGCTGCATTTAGAGATAGTTGACCTAGGTCAGCCCTGCACCACAGGAAATATAAAAGATGAACCCCGCTAATAAAAAAAGGAATGTTGGCCGATCCATAAAATGGCCGCCAGCAGCACCACACCATGCGGTCCCGGCACCGCAAAGAACCACACATCGGTCATTGCGCCCGGAGGCCGTTAGGAGGTCGCAGACTTCAGGTACGCCACCACGTTGGCCCTGTCGCTCTTCTTCCTGATGCCAGCGAAGATCATCTTGGTGCCGGGAATGTACTTCTTGGGGTTTTCCAAGTAGACCATTAACGTATCCTCCTCCCAGGTAATGCCTGTGGCACATTTCGTGTTTTTAATTTTAGAAACAACATTGCCACAAACAAAAGATAAATGTTCTCCTCTTCATAGACTGCTGTGATATCCCTCCGCTTACCTTTGCTCTTGTTGGCGTCTGTGTAGCTGTAGCCGTCTGCCTGCCCCGTCTTGCGGCCAAACAGACCCCAGAGGTTTGGCCCCACTTTATGCTTCCCACCCTCTTCTACCGTGTGGCATTGGGAACACTTCTGCACAAATGAACTCTTTCCCTTTACAATGTCTCCAGGCATGGTTCCTGTGAAGTAAAATGTTTTTAAATCACAAATTAACTACATTACAAAATTACAATTAGTCTGTACATAACCCGCAATTTCCTAAACTATGTTTTTAATTAGGAAAAAAGCATGGCTAGTAGGGTAATAGGCAACGCTCACTTTCCTTATTAATGGTTGAGGTATGGTCATAACGTATAGACAGAGCTAAACACGAGCATGTCCCCCACTCTGGAATGCAGCTTTACACAAGCCTCAACTCAGGGGCTCCTGACCTGACGTCACCGCTGAGGAGTGTTGGGCAACGTCTGACGTAACGTTACTTCACACAAAGGTATCTTTAAATGGAAAGTTATTATGATGGTGCTATAACGAATAACAACATTGAAAACAGAGCCATAGTGTATTGGAGTAGGCCTTGATCTTCCTCAACACACAAAAAACACAAACATGTCTCTCGATCCAATCGCTGAGTAAATCTTGAATAACATTCACACCAGCCAAGTACATCATACGATTCATCATATATATGTGGATATATATACCCATGTATATTAGTACATATAATATATTGTATACATTAAGCTAGTCAAGTATTTAATAACATGTTCCAGTGAGAACACCAGTATGACAACAATTAAAGTCAGACCGAGGTTTCGTAAGTAGTCGTAAACCGCAGTGGTATTAAAGTTAAAGTGGTGGTACACAGTAAAAACACACATATATACAGAACAGCGACGCATATGTATATGTTCCTCACAGCAATCACTTCTTACCGTCTGATTTGGGATCTAAATGCAGTGGCACTATTGGGATTTTGAAGCAAAACACTGATCCACACCCGGTGCTGCGCCTCACTTCCGCGTCTCTGCTCTGCGCGTCGTCATTGCCTCTCCGCGTGGGCGGAGAAACGTTGCAAGGGGCGTGGTTTAAAAGTCAAACGTCACGCTTCGCGTGACGTTCGACTTTCGGGTTTCAGTCAGAAAATATTGTTTTAGTGTTTGATAATTAATCCCATTCTTTTTTAAATATGGAAATGAGTATATCGGTTAAAATACGCATGAAGTATAGTAGCATCTAGGCGTACAATTGAGAGTCTTGAGAAGGGGCAGAGCAGGCCTCCTTGCACGTATGGTCATTAAATATGTTATGTATTCTGAGAGAAAGGCTCTTAAATACAAGCTGATTCCCTCCTTTATAGTTGATTTATAAATGTATTTAAAGTCGGACCGGTTTTGTAGCGAATATGTAGGACAAATCTGACATTACTCAATAATAGAGGTGCATAGGGGGTGGGGAGAAAGTCAGGCTATGCGGGGTCGAGGTCCATAGATAAAACAAATACAAAAAAACACTAGAGGGCAGTCTTTCCCTGTTGTGGTCTATATATGGCGACAAGTATGGTCATTTTACCGAATATTTTAACAGGCAAGATACCAACCAAATAATTCAAACCACTTGTTGTGAAGGAAACCTAACAATTGTTTAAATTATTATTATTATTATTTATGTATTTAAAAAAAAAAAAATTCTCATCATGAAAATGCAGTACTCCCATCACCGAGAAGCTCCTCCCCCAGGGAATACGCTATGCTAGAAAGAACGGCCACTCTCGGAGTCCGTTCCCAGGTTTTCCAAACTACCGGTGTCCGATCCTCCTTTGATCCAGACCGGTCGTTCCTTCCCGCTCAAACCCATTCTTGCTGCAGGGAGGAGCGAGCGGAGTGCAGTCGCGATCAGCATCACAGGCTGCATTTAAGGAAACGGGCAACCACAGCACTTTTTGACTTTCCCTAATGTTCTAGCGTCGGTACCGTACGTACTATACACATTTCAAGGAGGATGATTGGCGTGGGATCCGTGGACGACGTTTTGCTTTGAAGAAGCCGCCGACCGCGG
The DNA here is from genome assembly GCA_027122795.1 of Enchelyopus cimbrius. Classification (NCBI taxonomy): domain Eukaryota; kingdom Metazoa; phylum Chordata; class Actinopteri; order Gadiformes; family Gaidropsaridae; genus Enchelyopus; species Enchelyopus cimbrius. The sequence goes on along the minus strand of JAOPJJ010000080.1, from coordinate 1,266,745 downwards.
GACTCTGTCTGGTGGAGAGAGGGGGCACCCTTTAATTATTTCCTGCGCCAAGAATCCCCCCAAAGACATGGTCCTTCCGTCAGATCTGTGGTAAGGCATCATCCCATCTGCCATTCCTCACCAAAGGTCACACAAATGTTGTGTTTTGTAACGCAATTGACGCAGAACAGCAAATACAATGGGATGAGGAGCTGGGCTGGATGATGGGCTCCTGCTTCTCATCCCATTGTATTTTGCATCCTCAGTGAATCACCGAGGACCAGTCAGACATGACCACCCTGCTACGGATAGCCTGGCCTGCTGCTGCTGCTGCTAGTCAGGATGAGGAAGCGTCGTTCATTTATAGTGTTATGCTGTTATTTATAACGCAGAGTTATGACACCCTAAACCAGGCCGAGTTCGGGTGGGGGGGGACATGCCTTCCCGCCATGGCCGAGCGGTGACTTTGATGGAAGGCACAGTGCGTGGAATGCGTCACTGACATGTTGGATCCACGTCATGTTTGGTCACGTTCGTTAATTGGTAATTAACCGGATGTGATCCGTAATTGGCTGCGTTCACGCACCCCTCCGGCTCTGTCTACATCATTTGGACAAAGTCACTTCCCCTAACCCCCCCCCCCCACCCCTGAGAATATAAAGTAGAGGATATTGTAAAGACATGTTTAACACATTTTAATTTTTATGGGGTTCTTGTGTTATTTAGTGAAGGTCAATGATTGACTTTGCAGTGGTTTATGATAGACGTGGTCCCTATAAGTGAACCAGCAGGAGTTGGTCCAGACTGAGTGGAATGGTTTTGCAGTAACTCAGTGGCCCCCTTTCTCGTTTTGATCTCCAGCCTGATGGATGCTCTGATCTTGGCCTCGGAGAATCCTTATGCTGAAGGTGTCCTTGTTTGCTCGACATGGAATACTTGCAATATGTAATGTTTTTACTGGGTGAGAGCACTGTAGATATTGCTACCTATTTTAATGGCATGACCAAAGTGTCTAATGCACCTTTACCAGTGGTAAAATAGTTAGATGCTTGATAACTGTTGGCCTTCTACCAAACCACTGCTATTATCTAAGTAATTGAGCTGGCTGCTAGGCATATTAGCAGTTATCAGTTCAATATCACCCCTGCTGATTCGCAGTGAACTGTGCTGAAACACACAATTGGGAAATTAAGAACCAGCTAGCTGATATTGATAAGCAAGTTTCGTTTCCAGGCAATATGATCACTGTTTACTGAATGTTACTGGTTCATCTTTTTCGAACATAAAAATGCATATCACGTGTTAAGAAAGCAGACACCAATTTAGGCCTACTCTTGTTGCAGCCTTAATACACTAGTCTGTTTAGTTTTCAATTTCCTTTTCAATTTCCTGAAATTTACAGTGCAATGTTGCCCAAGTACTGCACACACATTAATTTGCTATTAGCCCATATACTGTATGTCAGATGTTGCACACGTGCAAATTGTTAACTCTGCACACACACATACAAACAACAATCATCGACCATCGGAGTCTATATTAAGCCTATATTAATGTATGCATTTTACCAGTGGTAAATTCGACCCAAACATGTAACCTGATCCTTTGAGGTTGCGTCTGTGGGTCGTCTTCAATTATGCAACAGCCAGGGTTCCGTCAGCAGAAGATGTTGTGGTGGTACGCCGGTCGATACCGTGATATTGCAGTCCAGTGAAGCCTTGTTCCTTGCGAGAGGGAGCTGTGTTGACTGCCCCTGTCCTCCAGTGATGCATCGTTGCCTTACAACATCCACACTCTGTACAGTAACCCCTTGAAACAAGTTCAGCCCCGGGTCTCGACTCACCGGGCCCCCAGTCATCCAAACCGACCCCCCACCTCCAGGCCAGGCCTGCAGGGTTCGGGGCAAAGACGCGGCCCCAGAAAGGGACTGGTCTCTGCGAGCTAGGTTGACCAGAAAGGACATTACTTCTGATCCTAAGAACACTATGAACTGATACTACACATTAATGATGTACCTTTAGGGAGCGTAATGGTTCATACTGATCTGTAGCATCCACGGGGTGCTAAGTCATCATGACGTCATCCGTTCTCATGTGGATGGGAACCTGGACCCCTTCTGGCGTCCCAGTGTACCCTAACAACGCGTATCACAGCATACATCCAACCTCACCGTTGGCCATCAACATAACAAAATGGAAATGGGTTCCACCGTACATATTGCCTATTATGAGACGTGAATGACCAACTGTGTAATGATGATTGTTAAGCTAATTGAATCGACATGGTACGCGCAAAAATCACCTCTGTGGTCGTTTTGTTATTCAAATGTCCCTTGTTTTCGCTAACTGAATCGTGTCGCTGTGTTTTCCAGTTTCCTCTGACCTCCGTTACCTGCTGCGGATAATTAATACTGTCCCATCGGAGTAGATTTAGTGATTACTTCTTCATTGTGGCCCTATTAGTCCCGGACAGTGCAGAGTAACCACAAGTAAGGGTCTACACCTTCTTATCTAGAGAACACACTCCATCGCATCATTGATTTATCTGACCGGACTCCCGGAGCGAAACCTCTCGACAGCAATATGTTTTTATTAAGTGAACCGTTAATCCCACCGATGGCTTTTTCCGAAGCCTTTATTTTTTTCTTAAGGCCTGTAAACTAGTAGCGACCAGAGCTCCCGGAACTAGCTAGGCCTTTTGTTGGAGTAGCGCAATATTGCCAGCTGTCGGCCCGTGTCACAGAGTGGAGGCATGGAAGGAATGTTCAAAGAGGGGCTCCCGTCAGCCACTCAAACAAAGTGTTACTGTTGCCTCCAGAAATGGGCCGCGGTTCACGCCACGAGCGTTGTGTACCAGCCATGAGCCTAGCCTGAATCTAGCACATGTCATTCGGTCGTCCACAGAACCTTTATCAACTAGTTTGGTTTACAGGAAATCAACAATACTATACTACTAATACAACTATGGTTACTAGCTGTAAGCTAAACTGGCAATATTCCAAGTGCTAAAAGGAAGGCATAGTGGTAGCTTCTGTCACCAGTGTTTGTGGACTGCTGGGCCAGTTCCTCACTACTGGGGGGAGGGAGAGCACCAGATCTGGGTGGAGCTCAGGCACAGGCTGGTCTTTGTCATGTTTTAGAGAAGCGGGACCGCAAACCCGCTAACGGACTCTTGTGGTGCTTTACATCTGGTGGGAACCAACACAGCATCTTGCAGTTATGTTCAGAACACAACATATTTCAGTGCTCTTTTCGTCCCCTCGAATAGGTCTCTGTCTGACTTTGTGGTACCACAGTGGTTTTCAGTTGATAAGCGGTGGGAAGGCCCTTTTGCAACCCGAGTGTGAATTCAGGAAGGAACATTTCATTCTGCTTTAACTTCCGTCTCTCATTTCAGCCTCGGAAGCAGATGTTTACTTTAAAGATAGTCGCACGTCTGTTTCAACATTTTCCCTTTTGTAAAAGCAGAAGATGAAACCATTGTGAGTTTCGGCACCTTCACTTTAACCTGGTTCTGCTCAACCAGAGGACTGGTTCATTGTGTGCCTGTCTCATAACTTTGACTATTACATGTTGAACGTCTGGAGAAAGTAGTTTTTTGTCAAAATGGTGACCGACTCAAACAAAGACTTCAGTTTCTCCTGAAAAGAGCATTGTAGTGTTTCAATATGTGAAAAGAGGGTTTGACCACATGGGTTTGTTTGTTACACGTATCCACCTGGGAGGGCTGTCGTTTCTTTATCAGCACCTTCTAGCAACCTAATCACAGGGCCTGGATTAGGAAGATTAACCTAGCTGACTAACAAGTCTGTGTCAACATGCTAACTGCTTCCGTACAGTAGCAGTGCAGTAGCTCTCAGCTCTCCATGAACCGTAACCGTAGATGTGTTTGTAGCTCTGCAAACCTGGATGGATGCATGCATGCCAATGCCATGGATTTAACCTTTTCAGTGGAGATATTTGATTTGTTATTGCAGGTACAGGTTTGGTTCAAACCTGTCTTGTTGACACGAGGAAGGGTTCAGATATAGAAGGAATGTAATTTTGACAATACTTGGCTGATGATGTGTTTTGAAGAAATGTAGTTCATAAATATAAAGTAGGGTTATTTCCAGGAAGCCGTGACGGTTGGCAACGCGACGTCCACAGCTCTGTATTGAATTTCATCATTTAATGGTATGAAGTACATGCAAACATCAATCAGAAATGACACAGGCGGATGATAAATCACCCTGTTGTTTGAAGGTTAATACTCCCATGTTATGGTTTGGCTCACACCTCTTTGTGTATGTGGGTGGGTGTGTGCGTTCCGCCGGTATGCCTCTGTGTGTGTGTATACGTGTGTGTGTGTGCGCGTGCATCTGTGTATCTGACTGCAATGAAATGATGCACCCTTTTTCCATTTCCCATTGTAATGACAATGCTAGCTATGTCTATTCTTCAGTAGAAGTCCTTTTTTTCATCAACCGAGCATCTCGCAATCCTTGCTTGGTCCTGCGTCCTTATAAGGTCATGGGGGCGGGCTCCATTTAATAGGTTGAGTGGAAGGTTGTATGGGAATGGACTTAGCGGCTAGCCTTAGCTCCGAATCCAAGTGTAGTCAGTGCAAGGGTGATGGGTAGGTTGGGCTAAGTAACCTATTAGCTAATGTTAGCAAACCAGAAGTGTGTGTGTGTGTGTGTCAGAATTTGAAGCAAAAGTTCCCTTGGAGCGCGCCACAGACGCACATATTTCCCAGAGCTTGGCAGAGGTTGATCCATCACATGTCTCTGAACAACAGATGTATCCTGTCATAGCACAAGGGCAGGCCTGAGTCAGCCTTTGTGGAAAGCCGGCAAGAGTCTGTGTATAGCGAAGCTAGCTGTCTGCCAGGAAGAGCCGGGGACTTATCAGTCACTCTGGTGTGCGTTGCAACAGCAAACCAACTGATCTTTTGTGTGGCGGTTCACTGGAATCCCAGCTTTTGGCTAACGCAGGGGCTAAAGGTTTGTGTGGTAGACGAGGTCAAAGAGACGAAACATTTCACATTTTTTGCCTCTCTGCTCGCCGTTCTTCACAGCTCATCATTCTCCCTGATCCAATTGTCAGCGGGCACTTACTTAATTAGACACGGTGAGGGTGTAAACACGATGGGGAAAACGACGGGCTTTCAGGGAACAGCAGCAGTGTGTGTCGTCAACGCGGGCCTGGGTCGGACATTAGTGATGTTCGGCACATTGTGGGCGCCAGCGTGACGGAAAGCTCTCTGTGTAACGCACACTGTAAAGAGAGCAGAGGTGGATTTAAAAGCCTTTGGTGCCCAGAATAGACCCGAGAAGAAGGGGTTCTGAAGGCCCGGACGCTCACCTTTGCAGGAAAGAAACTCAATTTCTGGGGATTAATCGTGTGGCTTCGCGCCTTCCAACTGATTGTAATTACAGCCAATGCTGGGGTGAAGGGGGAGGAGGACGAAGGGAGGACGAAGGGAGGGAGGCAGGGCTTTGTTTTGACAAGAGACACGTTCCGCTCAGTGCGTCCTTCTGGTTTTGTGTGTTGTTGCTCTCAGATGATCAGGTTGTGACCGCCCGGAGGAGGACGTGTGCTGCCGTACTTCCCCAGAGGATGCTGCTCTGCTGAGGGAGGAGCGACCAGGGACCGCCCTTACCTGCCGCCCCCAGGGCCCCTCCGTCAGGGACTCAGCATGTCGTACCACCACCAGCACTACCAGCGCCGCGCCATGAGCTCGGAGGAGAGGAGCGCCACGCCGGTCAACAAGACCTCCACGCCGACGCACAAGAGCGCCTCCTCGTCGTCCTCCTCGCAGCGCGACAGCCGACAGGTGAGGCCCCCCCCGAACCCCTCTGTCCCCAGGTCAGGGAAAAGTGGTATTTTTCTTTGGCACTTTTGGCGAGTTAGTCAGGGGAAATCATTGGGTATTGTACCGTAGCAAAGCGT
>JAOPJJ010000080.1:1131305-1142882 GCA_027122795.1 Enchelyopus cimbrius | reverse complement strand
AGCCCCGGAAGGAAAACGTTTTCTAACTTCGGTAAAAAGAAATCTGGGTCTGAGCTCAATATGAAGGCGCCTGGCCGGATCTGACCAAGTCCTGCCGTCTCCCTCCTTCTGTTGCTTTGGCGATCTTCAAACGAGGTCGCCGGCGGCCATGTGCCGTGTCTCAGCCAATCAGGGGCTTGTTAAGTCTCGCCGCATTAGCCTCACATGTCAAGCCGATCAGTAATTCATGTGGGCTGCCTGCTCCTGTCAGCTGGTACAGGGTTCAGATGGTTTATTCAAACGTCCCGTATGCTCTGAGACGACACTTCGGGATGAACGCCTGATAGACTGCGGTTCCTCGGGAGAGGAACCGCGACAAAGGCAGGAGAACCACAAGTTAGATCATCAGGTGTCCTTGGAACATCTACAGCATGTTTGTCAGCCCAATGCCAACATCTCTGCTGGCTTGTTGAACACAGCCCTCCCTGGAGGTGCGCTGATCAACAGATCCCTGTGGTTTCTACAGGCCTACCTATCCTCATGCACGGATGAGCACTATGCCCTTATAGTGACGTTCAGCACGATAAAGAACTATTCTCTGGCGAAGATCCGCCAGATTCTGTGCTTTAAGTAGGTTGAATGGTTAAACCCCCAGTGACAGCTCAAACAATAGTGTTCTGGCTGTTGTTGATGTACTTAAAAAACGATTCACAAGTGAAAATAGAAACAACACACTTCATAAGACTGTAGTAATCCCTGTGGGAAACAAAAACACCTCAACCATTTTCCCAAAAGACGTTCGGCGTGTTGGGTGGGTAGGCACACGTACATCTATTGGTTTGTAATGATCCATACAGGGGGAGCGTTTGAGGGGACAATGTGGAGAAACGCAGAAGTAAGTCAAGATTCAGAGGCTGGTTGAAAAGAGCCGTTTACCGTTTTGTTTCTTTTAATCTTAAGCCACGCTTGTTAGTCTCCTCAAACAATACCTGTTGCTGTTTACACTCAATAACATGTGTGATTGACCTGTCTGGCCAACGGTCCATTGATGGCTTACATTTTTCTCCACAAACAATCATCCCATCTTGATCGACCTTGGAGAAGAGGCCACAGCGTCCTCTAGTGGCCAACATCATAACGCGTGCGGCAAACGTGTATAAAAAAAGGATACCTATTAAATTCAATAATCCATACTTTTTGCGTTTCGCTGGAGGACATAAGCCTGTTCTTCCAATAAAGAATACATTTGGGCACAGATATAGTTGGACACATCCTACTCAGTGGGGTGTGTATTGTCGAGAAATGACATTAAAAAAACCTCAATGTGATTATGTCTCCGTTTTTATTGTGTGAGAAAACATTGTTTCAGCTCATGAGGTTTCAGCTATGATAATTTAATATACTGAATAAAAGGTTGAATTTCCTTGTTGCATTGTTTTTAGCAACCCCTTTTTCTTCATGACTTGGGGTGTGTGTGTGTGTGTGTGTGTGTGTGTGAGTGTGTGTGTGTGTGTGTGTATGTGTGTGTGTGAGCGTGCGTATGTGTGTATTTAATGTGTGTTAGTTATTACCCCAACAACTGTTTGGATTTAGATTGAATCAAATCAACACAGTGATAACCCACGCAAAACACCCAGATGTTATTACACTGCATTTATCGAGCTGAGCTTTATTCCACAGCAACTCTTGAATAAGCGCAGTCACCCGTGAAGATATGACCCAGAAATTGCAAGAACGATAAACAATCAATAAGAAAACAGCATTTTGCTTCAAGTATTTTAGCGGTAGATGGCTACACCGCAAGGCGACCGGTGTCCCGGAATAAATACAGAGCTCAGATGTGTTGCCGTGGCGTTGAATCAGCTTCTGGAAACCAGTCTAGAGACAGAGAGGCGCTACACCGCCCCACATGGGGGCAATGTGCAAAGACCGCAGTGTGTTTACAGAGCCTCCGACCGGAGCAGACAAGACCAACCAAGCCCAGAGACAGCACTGAACGTGTCGTCTGTGCGTGTCTCCATCCTTAAGACTGAAACCTCCGGGTGGTTTTCAGTCCGGTCAGGTCTGGGGAGGGTGGAGTCCTCTGAACGCTCCCTCAGAAGTGTGAGGGTGCAAACATGTTCTATTCTAGTGCAGGGGAGCCAGATGGGGTTTTAAACTTTGATGGGGCCGAAGGAAATGGGAAGAGGTATAGATAGAGAGAGCGACAGAGAGAGAAAGAGAGAGAGGCAGAGAGAGAGAGAGAGAGAGAGGCAGAGAGAGGGAGGGGGAGAGAGAGAGATAAAGAGAGGGAGGGGGAGAGAGAGAGGGAGGGGGAGAGAGATAGGGAGAGAGGGGGAGAGAGAGAGAGAAAGAGAGGGAGGGGGAGAGAGCGAGAGAGAGAGAGAGAGATAGAGAGAGAGAGAGAGAGAGGGGGAGAGAGGGGGAGAGAGAGAGAGAAAGAGAGAGAGGGAGGGGGAGAGAGAGAGAGAGATAGGGGGAGAGAGATAGGGAGAGAGGGGGAGAGAGATAGGGAGAGAGATAGGGAGAGAGAGGGAGGGAGATGAACATAGATTAACGTTATGGATCCCCGCGGGGGGACTCACGCTGTTCGTAGTCGATATAAAGTTAGTTTCGCTGTTCATTTAGGCTGTGCTTGAGGGTATTTAAGAAGGGGGTTTTAGTTTGTTCAGAACGGTAGTATAACAACTATGAGCAAGATACAGTCATCCACAAGAGGAACGTTCTGGCTTCGACACAAGCCCACGAGTCTACGGTTAAGATCATCCGAGCGAGCGAGTCACCGAGCAGAACCACAGAGACTTCCTGAGCGTCTTACACAGCGGCTAGGCCTTCCTGTGCGATGATTTCCATGACGATGGCAGTGACGGCGGCGCATTCTCGGGTGCCATGGCGGCTGCACCCGGTTATGACGTCGGCAGTGTTTTCTGTAAGCATCGGGCACTCAATTCAAAATTACATTTTACAGTTAGGGGGGGCTGAACGTCTGCGTGCGGTGGACACACGGTCCAAACTGTTGCGTAAGGTTGTACCATTTGGTTCTGATAAACGAGAGGAAACGTTATATCTAGGACACAAAAGAAATTTGGAATAATGCATCTCCTAAATGCACATGAAAAAGCACATCCGTGTCCAAGTGTCGTTATAAGTACACATACTGTATCTATATCAAAGCTGCTGGAGGTTAGATTTGAGAGCTATAAAGGGACCAGGAACCATACAACCCTATATACAGCGTATGTCCCCTCGCTCTCTGCTCCCGCCCTCTGATTCTCCACCGTTCACGCACCTGTGATTGACAGGCAAGATGGATTCCCCTAACGAATCACAGAAGAGATGCCCTGATTGGTCAGAAGTGAGCAGGAAGCATCCGAATGAGCTCCCATTCTGGCGGACTTCCTGTCAGCCTGAAACACTTTACTCAGTACAGTAGATGGATGGTTATGTCATTTACAGGCAATCTCCCCTACAGCACCTTTAACTTATCTTATTTTGGTCTCATGAGATGATAACACAGGGAGGACGTCCCCGGAGTCACAGAAGACCAACTTTGAGATTAAGCCTTATCGTTTTGATTATGCACCAGCAAAATCAGCAGGACCCAGACAGATACTTCCTGTCTGAAGGTTGTCACTCTAGTCAGGTCACACAAGGTTTCAGCCATGTTTTTACATGTTTTTACAAGGCATTTACAGTGAATTCAAATAGTAACTATAATCTAGTAAAGCGTGCAATTTCACCTGCAGAATGTTTTTCTTTCTTTCCCTGAAACAGACTCTAATTCAACACAGCACGTCTCCTCCTCCTCTCTCCTACTGGCGCTCCTCTCAACTCGTCTCCTCCTCCTCCTTGGCTCTGTCCAGGGCGGGCTTGCTCTCCAGGGGGTGCCTCTCCGCCCAGTAAGAGGGCTCCTTCTTGGCCCCTGGCCTCTGGCCCCGTCGTACCGCCCTCACCAGGGCCCCCAGCGCCAGCAGCAGGAGCACGCTGAGGCCGGCCACCACCCCGTAGAGGATGCCCATAGAACGCCGGGCGTCTGACGCTGCATCCGTACCGCCTGAACAGAATGAAGAATCAGCCCGCATCATGGGTTATCCAAGGATGCACGACTAAAGGCACCATTTGATGAGGATTCATTCTTTGTTACTGAGACGATAACCCGTCAATATGTCACAGTGGCATCACATGCACTTGAAGGCTTTGGTTAATGTGTGTACTCTTATGTGAAGTATTTCTAAATACATATATGAAGATGAGTCCTGATGCCAGGTCTGCGTCGAATACCTTCGAGATCGGCGCGAACATCTACGCTGATCTCCTCGGACCGTTCCACCGCGCCCACCTTCCTGGGGGAGGGCGTGAGCAGCCACTCCTCCACCTGGCAGTGGTACAGTCCGCTGTCTTCCGGCACCACCCGGGACACCGTCAGGCTGTAGAGACCCGGCTCAGGGTGGAGGAAACGCAGCCGGTCCCCCGTCCCGCTCTGGTCTCGCAGCGTGGCGTTGGGGTAGGCGGTGAAGAGGGGGCGTGTGGGTCCTCCTGTCTCCCCCCGCCAGAACCAGGTGACCTGGAAGGCGGAGGCGGCGCTGGACAGTGCGGTGACGGTGCAGGGGAGGATGAAGTTACTGGACAGACCCGCCGTGAGGTTGACGTCTCCTCCTCCTCTGATCGACAGCTGACTCTCTGCGGGGGAAACAAAGGAAACAGGAACTCTTACTAAAAGCTTTGTGCATGCACAAACAAAAGGTTTGTCTGATCACACGGACCGGACCCGAGTCGTACCCGGGGCCTTCACGATGAGGACCAGGGGGCCGGACGTGTCCACCGCCCTCTGCTCCCAGTGCCCTCGCTGGTCCAGCTGGTACTGCTGCACCTGGCACCAGTAGGTCCCGTTGTCCCCCTGCTGGGCACCCAGGACCCCCAGCCGGAAGGTGTCGTGGGCGGGCCTGGACGGCCAGAGCCTCGGACCCGGGTCCCGCCCCAGCTCCGGGTTCTGCGGTCTCCTCAGGAAACCCCCCATGGACAACGCTGCCAGGGTGAAGTTCTTGGTGAGATGGGGGGCCGTGTAGTACCAGGTGACAGGGTAGGTCAGAGCAGGCTGGGCCGCCCCAGAGGTCAGGGTGCAGTTCAGGTCCACGTCCTGTCCCTCGCGGACCACTAGTCGGCGCTCTTCCTTGTCAACCTGCAAGTCGTTGGCTGGGAGAAGAAGGGCAGGAATCAAACCCCCAGATCATAACTTCAATTCCCCAAAACAAATTAGATTTAATGATGAGATGAACCACAGTCATGGAGTCCTAATTATGTTCTCGACTCCTCGGTCGTATCTGGACATCGGTTTGGTAACGTATGAACACGCATAGCTAGTAAACAAACTGACCTGGCTCGCTTATCCGTACCCTGGTGCTGGCTTTTGCCGGCGGTAAATCAAACCAGTTCCCGTTGGGATCCTGCAGCCACTCCACAACCACACATGAGTAGACCCCGCTGTCCCCAACCAGGGCCTGCCGAACGGTCAGCTGGAAACTAGGGCCCTCCCGCCGCAGCATGCTGATTCGCTCCTCGTCACCGGGCGTTGCCAGGGCACCGTGTGTGACCACGTCCTGGAGACCTGAGGTGAGGACGGTGCGGTTGGTCCCCTCTTCTCGCCAGGTGACGGTGTAGCGGGCGGCCCCTGGGGTGGACTTCTCCACGGAGCAGCGGACCTTCAGGTCATCGTTGAGCACGGCCTCGATCTTCTCCTCAGAGGTCAGGCTGAGCTTGCTCTCTGGGACAACAGACAGAGACACACTATGAAAACCGATGAGTTATTCTCTGGTCAGAAGAAGGTCTCCTGAAGCGAGCGGAGGCTAACCACTGACTCAAAGCAACGTCCTACTGGGTTTGGAAGAACCGGTAGGAAAAAACCCTGGGGGTCCGGGTATGCAGGGGTGTACAGGGAGGACTCTTACCAGGCTTCCTCACCCTGACGGCGAGCTCGTTGGACGAATGGATCTTCTTGTGTTGTCCCTCCAGGAAGACCGACGCCTCGCACCGGTAGCGGCCCGCCTCGCCTGGGGTGGCGCCTGCAATCAGCAGGGTGTGCACCAGCTCCATCTCCCCTTTGCGCTCCACCGTCAGCTGGTATCGACGCTGCCGGCCCCCCCACCAGGCGATGGCTCCGTCCGCGGACAGCTCCAGGATTTTGTCCGCGGAGGTGGACCCATCGGGCCGCAGGGTCCATATCAGCGTCACGGGAATGCTGGGGCCCTTGAGCCGACAGAGGAGCTCCACGTCGTCCCCCACCGTCGCCTGAGTATTGCGGCTCTTCAGTTGCAGTGTCAGCGCGGTCTCTGGTGGCGCAGCAGCATATCTCATCTCAGGTTAACAGTTGAAGTGACAATCTGTGAGATTGAGCTAGAGTAGCACGCTGGCCCGGGTGGTGTGAGGTTGCGTAGCTCGCTAACCGGGTGGCGTTAGCCAGCGTAGCTCCCTAGCCTTGCATAACACATTGGGACTCCGACGCCTGTCTTAAGTACGATGGTACAGTGGTTTGCTTCCATTTGCTCATTTATATCTGAGCTCCAAACTGATGGTGGAGAGCCAGGGGGGTTTGACCTACCTAAAGAGGTGACAGTGACGGTGCATTTCCGCGCCTCGCTGTGAGATTTATCGACGCCCCCGCCGGGTTGGGCCACCCACTCCGTCACGGTGCACTGGTAGACCCCCGCGTCGGCAGCCAGGACCTCGTCCAGCTCCAGGGTGAACACGTTGGCAGCCGGGCGCGCCGCTCTGACGCTTCTCCCAGCGAAGTCCTGCCCCACCCCCATCACCCCCTCTGGGCTGAGGTCCACCACAGTCCTGATGCCGGACCCCGACTCGTGTCCCCAGGCGACCGAGAGGCGGCCTGTGAAGCCGGTGGTGCTGCAGTTGAGCTGCAGCGTACCCCTCTCGATGAGCGCCACGTGCTCGGCTCCCACCTGGACGGAGAGCCCGCTGGCTGTGGACAAGGAAGATGCATACTTTCTCAGCCAGAACCACAGGTGTAGATGAGGCAGGTGCACCAGTATGGACGCAACTAGTCAAGTAAATATACGTGAACCATTCTGGGGCCTCAACCAGACTGAATGAAGGAACATGACTGATCTCATGAAAATGAGACCTGAACAGGAAATTAAGTGAGGTGCTTCAGAGTGCCCCAGGGGGTACTGACACACCTGTGGCTGAGATGCGGACCACCTTGGTTCCGGAGTCCTGGGCCTGACCCTGAGTGAAGCCGCCGTCCGGGCCTCGGTGCTGGGGCCAGGCTCTGCAGAGGTACCCCCCCTGGTCCTGCAGTCCGACCGGCCTGAGGACCAGCGTGTGAACCCTGGCTGCGGTCTTCGTGGCCGTCAGCTCTCCATTCGCGTGGCGGCCGAGGTACTGCTGCCCGACCTGCAGCACACCGGTGGGGCCGAAGCGGGCCAACTCCGAACCGTTGCGCAGCCAGGCTACGGAGAACAGTTCTCTGGGTGCCAGCCTGTCCACGGTGCAGGTTAACGCCACCTCCTGGCCCTCCTGCAGGGACTCCTGCTGCACTGAGACCGCCACCACCAGAGAGGCCGGCGCCACCTCTGTGGTGTCTGCATCGCAGGGGAGAGAATGGAGAAGTAGAGCACGATGCAACATGGCTTGTTGTGCAGTTTGCTCACATCCTGCCAGACTGCTGAAACCACAGGCTTGCAACACGGGTGACACTAAATAAGAAGACGTCGCGGTGACAGTGAGTCACATGCACGGACGCACCTTTAGCTTGGACCTTCAGCACGCTGCTCTCTGAGTCCTTCTGTACCAGCGAGTACCAGGAGCGGTCCGGGTCCTGGATCCACTCCTGGGCCTGGCAGTAGACCCTTCCCTGGTCCGACGGTGCTACCCGGGCTAGGTGCAGCCTGTAAGTGGCCGCTCCCTCTTTGTCCATCCGAACAGCTCCGTTTCGGTAGCGCTCTTCAAACCTCGGTCCGGGAGCGAGGACCAGGTCCCGGTCCAGGGAGACTATCCGGTGGGCGTGTTCTTCCCCGTCCGTGCGCAGGTACCAGGTGACCGACAGGTGGGTGTGCTGGACGGTGTTGCTGGAGGCCTGGCAGGTGAGAGTGAGCGGTTCACCTTCCTCCAGGCTCACCGTGGTGGAGGTCGCTGACACCGTCAGGGTGTCGTCAATCACTTTGATGGCATGACAGAGGAGCAGACAAATGGATTACGTCACAGAGTCTATGGGTCACCTTCCTTCACACTTCCTTGGAATAGGTACTTTGAGTAGGAGTTCTAATGAAATGTCCATAATGCCTTGTAGGGCAATACAACATTGTGGTATTACCTTTCACCATGATTTTAGCAAAGTAGAGCCCTTCATGCTTGCCCTCGTAGTTCACCACCGCACATTCAAACTCCCCCTCGTCTCCGACGGTTAACCGGCTCATGGTGAAGAGAGCGGAGTTGGGCGTCACATTCTCCAGGGTGATCTCCTTGCTCCGCACGCGGTCACCAAACATTCGGTAGGCGAAGCTTGTATCTGCGGTGCTGATGATGTTGATTTCCGGCTTGTTCTCCTGATGCACGAGGAACTTAAACTCCTTCTTTCTCTCGGCGTCCCGGAAGCCGCTGACGTTGCAGAGGATGAGCAGCGGCTGGCCGACGACCCGGTGGAGCGGGCCGGACGGCACCTCAGTGAGCACAGTGGCCTGGCCTGAACCGGGACACGGGAGGACCAATCAGGTTCTGACCGTTACGTTGTACCGTTCTCCTTAGAGGAGCTGAGGGGGGGGGATTTAAGAGGTGGCCAGCTAGATTAAAGCCGACCCTGAAATAGATATTCTATGATTCAATCACTCATAGACCGAAGGCCCCAAAACATTCCCGGAGCGGAAACCCTCGAGCTGATATATTTGAATAAACAAGAACATTACAAATACACAGTACAGGTTGAAGGTAGAATGAACGTCAGTGAGACATCATTTAGATGTCTTTTGCATTCTTTCAAATAGGATTTACAGTACGTTACAACATCATCATAATAATAATAATACGTCAGTGTCTACCAACTAGCCTCAACATGAGTATGAATAAAGACATGCGTTCCAGGTGAGCTCTTTTCCTCACCACAGTGCACGTGAAGCAGTCCTAGAAGGAGAGCCGTCAGACCCAACGCCATGCCGAAGCGCCCCTGGAAACGCATGACCTGCCGTATCGCCAGCCTGCCTCCGTCAGCCGCACAGCGTTCTGCTCAGCGCTGCGCCCGTAGCACACGGTGTCAGACTGGGGGAAGTTGTGCCTGCGGTTTGGGCTTCCTCTCTTCATACAAAGCAAAGCAAGAGACATACTCTGAGGAAATGGTGATTGATACAAGGTTGAATGACATCAAGTCAGCCTTTGTTATCCTTTTCTTTATTCAACTTCTTAAACGTCTATAATGTTAAATGAGCTCCTGCCACTAACCATAGCAACCAGCAACCAACAGCTGTTTGACTCAATTGGCTCTACACACTGAGAGAGAGAAGACAAAGCAGTGATTCTCTGCCATCAAAACGGGTCAGACCTGAAAGTTGGCCCACGTGTCCATCCTCTCACTCCACTGCGCAGGGAATAAAAAATACACAGGCATCCCAAGTCTCCCGGAAGTTCAGGGAGTCTCCCGCATATAGCGTCTCCCCGATGCCCGCAAAACACGCACAATCTCCCGGAAACCTGAGCAAGCCAGCAAGAAAGAGCACGCCCATCTGTGTTTGCTCTACGCTTTAGCATGTAGCGCACACATGAAGGGACTTGGTGGAGAGAGGCGTGCACGTGTGTATACTGCTCGTGATGTGAATGGAACGCTGTGATTGGCCGCTCTTACTGCCGTTGTGGATTTGCCCTCCGAGGGGAAGGAAACTATTTCTGTCAAAAAGAGGAAATATTATTTTTGAATAGATGGATGGCAGGGGAAGGATTTGAACAAAGGCTGCCGTTAATATCATGACTCAACACACAGCACGTGCACAAGCAGACAATACACCTTGAGACTTCACATAACACAATACTGAACAACGTATTCCACTAAATAAAGGAATTCTGCTTGACGGCCAAGTCATCAAGCGTACAGTTACATGAATAAATGCATTCTGTCACGTATGATTATGTTTATATTACTGTTCATATTTCCCTGTTTGATTTATTTTCATCACATTTTATGAAGGATGTAAATCCTTCATAAACTCAATATTGTTGCATTTCTTTGAAGCGTCAAATGGCCAACAGATATGATAAATATGACTCAGACTTCTAGTAATACAGGCTTCCAGTTGGGGACAACACAAACCATAGTCTCAAGCCTTGGTGGCTTTGTCTGCCTTCACAAAAAAGGAAGTATCAGGACGGTTACTTCATCCACACCGCAAGGAACCCAACGCACCAATCACAGTGCTGTGCAACGGTCATAGGAAGTGCACAACGCAAACAGGAAGAACCATACACCTGCCTGTGTGTGTGTGTGGCGCTCAACCAGCACTGCGCTCTATGGCTGCCGTCTCTCCCGCCGCGAGGACGCCACTGCTGGACGGCTGAGCTCACCATGAGTGACCTGCTGGAGCGGACCACGGACGGGCCCCCGTCCGGCGGCAAGGCCAGGGGCCTGGAGGGGACCGGGGGGCCCGACGGGGCCTCGGGGGAGCTGTGCTGGGAGGACGGGGGGCTCCCTGGCGAGCTGCAGAGGGGCATGGAGACGCTGCGGACCAGCGGGGAGCTGACCGATGTGACGCTGTGCGTCCAGGGGGAGCTGTTCCCCTGCCACCGCGCAGTGCTCGCCGCCGCCAGCCACTACTTCAGGTACATACACACACACACACAGGCAGACACACACATACACACAGTTTTACACAAATAGTCACACACACACACACACACAGACACACACACACACAGACAGACACATAGACACACTTTTACACTTTTACAATTAGTAACTCACACACACACACACACAAACACACGCAGACACACACTTTAACACAAATAGTCACACACACACACGCAGACACACACACACAGACACACACTTTTACACAAATAGTCACACGCACACACAACGCCAGGGCTCACCCTCCCTGGGACTGACCCGGGGACCGGGTTCTCACCTGCAGGGCCATGTTCTGCAGCGGTCTGCGGGAGAGCCACGAGACGCAGGTGGAGCTGAAGGGTCTGGACAGCAGCACCATGCGCTCGCTGCTGGACTACACCTACACCAGCCACGCGCTCATCTCCAACGCCAACGTCCAGGGGGTGCTGGAGGCGGCCAGCCAGTTCCAGGTAGAGCGCGGAGCCCGTCCTGTCCAGAAGCATGAACCGAGGGAGAGTTCAACCGCTAGAGCAGCCACTATGTAGTGAAACCAGGACCATTATGTCCATGGTGAGGGTCACTCAAACCTGGCAGTTTGCAGTACTAGTTTGGCAATCCAAAGTAGCACATACTACTAAATGTTCTTATAGATTTTGATGGAGATATCCATATACAGTATATGTATATTTATATATAGATATGTTTCTATCTATATACTGTATGTTTATATATATATATATATATTTATATAAATAAACACCTTTTTATCATATATA
>JAOPJJ010000080.1:1019597-1031448 GCA_027122795.1 Enchelyopus cimbrius | reverse complement strand
AGGACTCACAGACTCGGTATTAAGATCTACTGTATGGAGTCCTGTCATGCGGGGTGCAGGAGGACTCACAGACTCGGTATTAAGATCTACTGTATGGAGTCCTGTCATGCGGGGTGCAGGAGGACTCACAGACTCGGGGGCCTCCTCCTTCCAGGCCACGGTGAGCAGCTCCGTCTGCCACTCCTGGGCTCTGCTGTAGCTCTGCTCCCACACCGGGTACTCGTTGTTCTCCAGCAGCACCCTCAGCGTGCCCACGTCCTGGCCCGCCACGCGGAAGTCGAAGGTCAGGCAGAAGCTGCCCTGCTGGGCCCGGTCGCTGAGGAGCAGCTTGAGCCTGGACACCTCTTGGTGGTTCCCCAGGAGGCCACTCATGGCCATGTAGTACTGGTCCCCTGGAGGGGAGGGGAAGGTCAAGGGTCAGCCGGCCGCCGTGATGAGGGACAGTTTGGTGAACCTTTGCTGACGAACCTTTGCTGATCAATCCGTTTCATTCACCAATTCGTAATTTCACCCATTCATCCATCCATGCACCCTTGCACAAATAATTAAATCAAGCTCAGATTCATCCATCCACAAATTCATCCATTCATTTACCTCGTTCATGATATGCTACACTCCAGTCAATGTCGTCACTCTTGTCCTGCACCCATTCACAAGCTCCCTGATCAAAATTGCAATCCAGAATGAACTCTGGGAGATGGAAAAAAAACAAAACGTATTAATTGAAAAACGATTCAACACAATTTTTGGTCCATCATGAGGTCAGATCATCCAAAAATGTTCCTCACCTTCTTGTACAGGTTTGAGGGGGAACTCCTTGATTTCAGGCGAAGGGCCGGATAGTGATTCAAACTCTGGAGAGAGAGGAGGAGGAGGAGGAGGAGAAAGGAGGAGAAGCTTGTGTCAGGGCCAATATCGGAATTCACCTTGTGGCAGTAGAAATATTTCCATTTATGTGGCGCGTCTGACGGCTGGGTTTACTGGGAAAACCTAATGACTCTATCCTAAAAGCAGCTGTGACTCTGGGTGTCAGAGAGTGTCTCTTCCTGTCATCCTGCGCCTACGGGGCTGTAAACTATCTAAAGGATGGACTCCCCCACGATAAAATAGTGTATCTCCCCACCCACACGTCTGGACACGCTTCGCTGCACATTTCAATGTTGCAACCCAGCCCCCCCAACTCCCCCTTTGAGCGATCTGAGACGTCCAGATGTACAACAGCTGGGGGTTGTGGAACCCTCTCCAATCTGTTTGCACCACAGCTGTTCCCAGGCTGAGCCTAATGCTTAATCAATGGCTCCAGGTCTGAGGAACTTCCCTCCCCCGCCCCAACCCTTCTCTTTCTTCCTGGGGGGAGCAGAGGAGACCTCGGATGGGCTCTATCCCCCCAGGCGCTCGCATACCTGTCCAGGGAAATACCGCCCTGCAGATGATGGATGTCTGTGGGGCCTGTCTCCTCTTGCCACCTGAGCTCTGGAACACTCTCACTCGGTTGCCAGTTGTGTCAGTGAACCATGTCGTGGTTTTGGGGCATTTGGGGTTTTGTTAAGAATGAAGAACATTCCGCGAGCGTGGGTCTAGCCTTTGATTATGCTTGGATACGATCCCATGTGTCTGATGAGATACAACACCATGTCGGTTGTGAACTTGTTCCTCTGTCAAGAACTGTGTATTTACCCGTGTTTGGATTATTTGGGGAAATAATGGACGGGGTAAAAATGGTGTCCTGTGTCACATTGTTTAAATGCTTTAGTGGCTCATGTTTATCAGGACTGTATGTGACATATCACAACACATCAGAACTAGTTGAGTTATAGCAATGTTGAATACAAATGGGTGAGCTCTTTTGTGATTTGACTGTCTTGAAATTAAGGACAGTGTTTCATTGTTGACATTTTGATAGTTTTTCTTAGAAAGCCCCCCTCCCAACTCAATCCTAGGGCAGAGCCAGCCAATACAAGCTCTCGTTGCAGACAGAGGTCAGAGGTCAGCCAATAGGATGTGGCGTAACGATGGGAGAGGCAAAGGTCAGCGGACCGGGAGGGCTGGGTTCTCCACGGGTCAGGTTACCACGAAACTAGACGACCCCAGGAAAACCTGTTTTTCTTAGGTTTGTTTTCTTAGTTAGTTGTTTAGCACACATTACTTCCAAGAGCACACTACAATGTGCTGACAGAGTGAATCCCGAACATTCCGGTTATTTTGTCCCGTTCCGTTTGGATCACCCAAGATCTCTCATGAATCCCTGCATTAATGAAAGCTCTGACGGGGGGGAGCGTGGCTTACCGAAAACATCTCCTCTGGAACCGAACCTGTTGTCCTCCTCCTCCTCCTCCTCCTCCTCCTCGGCGGGCTGCTCCTCCTCCTCTGGGAGCTCCCTCCGGACGTCAGGGCCGCCGATGTAAACCTCTCCCTCGTAGTCGAAGGGCTGCTGCCGGCTCCGCGGCGGCGGGGTCGCGGCCGGTTCCGGGAGGAGGTTCTTTATGCGCTCCGGGTCCAGCGGCCCGGGCCTGGCCGGGGGCTCTGGAAGTGCTGTGGGCAGGAAGGGGAAACGGGTTGGACACATGGAAGCGCCATCACGGGCTGGAACGACTTTACCAGGGGGCGCCGGTCGCCATGATGTTTTAGTCATTTCCAGGCGAACACTCTTTGAACCGTGCGGCTGCGGGTTTAAATCCGGACCCACATATCATATCATGTCCTGGATGAAGTAGATGGCTTTCACAGGGCAGCAAGGACTGACAGGTTTTCACAAACAAAGATGGATGAATAAGAGTCATGCTTGGCGTTCTGCAGTTCCCATGAGGCTGGACGCTGCAATAACGCAGTTCTGGCAGCCTGGCACAGGAAACAGACGGTTTCACCCAGCAGTCAGAGAGCACTGGTGGGGCTCGGTTAGACGCTAGTAGAAGCAAAAGGCAGAGCTGGACCTTCCGCTCCACATAAATCTCACTGTTGACGAATTCCTTTATTGCCGCCCAGAGACCTCTGATCAAAGCGCCTGGCTATAAAACACAATGGACTCTTTGACAATCACGTACTGGGGGTTAGGGGTTATTCACTGAGACCGAGTTACTGGGGTGCCCCTTCCAGATTGATGGCAGCGGTAACAGAAGAATATTGACCCAGGTGTTTTTCCAATCTGTGCATCCCCCGTGCTGACAACTGAGACATGCAAGAGGGGCTGCAAAACAGGAAACTGGCATGTCTCAGGTTTGACACAGGTTTTTTCAGATAGGAAGGGATTATGTGCCAGGAAATCTACGAGTTCTCATGCTTTATAGACCTGCGGTGAACTCCTAAAGGCACTCACTGACCGCTTGCTGCGAATGTGCTTTATTCGATCATCATTATTTGTCAGACGGCTTGGTGCAGCAGATCGCACCAGAGCACTGAACGCCCGGCGCGCACCGACACCTGCAGGAGCCCTCAGTGTTCAGACTCACGGCATGGTGACCGCACCTCTAGACACCCGAGTCACATTAAGGCCTGAAATCGATACAGTCACATTTGTGCACACGTGCAGAGAATTCGAATGCATTTCATACTCGTACTGTTCCCCGACAGGCTGAGTGTATACCTTACCTACACAGTCATATTTGCCAGCCACAAACTTCAGGTCGAAGCCATTTTGGCACTTGCAGAAGTAGCTGCCAAACGTGTTGATGCACTGTCTGTTGTACGGACACAGGTTCTTCCCTGTCAGACACTCGTCAATGTCTGCAGAGGGGACAAGAGCAGAGAGACGGAGAAGGTGGGCACATTCAGAAAACACATCCTTTCTTAGCAGAATGGCTGTAGAATGACTGGTCCCAGGCGCTCCATGCAATAGCTGTTATTTACATAGATTAGCCACTGTTGCTACGCAACGGCGGCGATTAAAATGGAGATGGATGCCACAGAGAGGTCCTTACATGCAGCACCCCCAACAAAACATTCTTTGGACCATATTCCTTGGTGGGCTTGGGGGTTATGGAAATATGTCCCCAGCCTGCTGTGGGCTTGATATTGCTCAACCAGTGTGTTTGTTTGTATACTGGTGGTGTCAATCCTCCAGCGACATACCTGGAGAGAAGCGTGCTCATGAGGTGGGCTGAATGCGGTGAGGTGACGGGCGTCAGAGGAACTCACCCACACAGGTCTTCTCGTCCGCCCCCAGCTGGAGGCCTGAGGACGGGCACAGGCAGCGGATCTCCCCCTGCACCTCCTCACAGCCGTACTGACAGTGGGCCAGGGAGCATGTCCTGGAGTCTGGACACACACACACACACACACAGAAGCACACACACAGACAAAGACAAACACAGGCACACAGACACACACACACACAGATACCCACAGATGCATAGACAGAAACACACACACACACACACAAATCACCTCTATAAATATGGCTGAAACGTGGGGACACAAGTCATCAGTGCATTGACTCCCCATACTGGAGACTGTAGGTGCGAATGTAGGAGGTTGGGAAGGTAAGAAGCTAGGAAGGAAGGTAGGAAAGAAGGCACTCACTTGCGCAGGAGCCGTCGGGCATCAGCATGTATCCGTTGAGGCAGTAGCACATGTAGCTGCCGTACGTGTTCATGCAGCGATGCTCGCAGGGACGGGGCTTCAGCCCGCACTCGTTCAGATCTGGGAGGGACGGGGCACAGCCCAGTCAGCGTGGGGCTGACCCGCTCTGACCCACCGCCTCCCAACCGCGGGAAACACGCTTCCTCTACAGGAAACACGCTTCCTCTACAGGAAACACACTTCCTCAAGGCGGTGGGGTCTGAGTGGAGTGGTGCACACGAAACCCGGTCTGCGTGGAACCGGTTTGACCCGGTGGCGGGCCCCAGACCCTGGTACTGACCTTGACCGCACGTCTTCCCTGCGTAGCCCGGGAAGCACTTGCACTTGTTGGGGCCGACACACTCGCCGTGCTTGCAGGGCTGAGCGCACTGAGCTGGGGAACGGGACACCGATGGGAATAGGGGTTACAGGATGGTCGGTTAGTTAAACCACAAATATCTTGTGTTGTGCTCTTTAGTAGCCCAGTTAATCTTAGTGTTTTGTTTGTTTGTCTGTTGGTTTGTACCATTATTTCTTTCCACTTTCTTAAAAAAGTACAACTTTATTCAATGGTGCATCAGAGTAGATTGACAGCTGTCAGTGTTCGGCAACGGCACATGACTTCTACCTTCACACTGTCCTTTACTGTTCTTCTTCCAGCCGTAGCAACACTCCAGTCTCCTCCCGTAGCGACACACACCTGGCTGGCTTGGGTCACGAGACAAACACCAATATCAGTATTAATACTGTTTGCTACCCCCGAAAAAATGCCCCCCCCCCCCCCGCTGAGCCGATGTAGGCTGCATTACTGGGTAGAGCCACTGGACAGACATGCTGCTGGAGCTTCGTGAAAACACATGTCTGCCGGCTGCTTTGTTTTGACTGGGGACTCTCACAGCCTCCCTGAGGGAACGTCTTGTCTCTGTAGTTGTGGTTTGGGTCGGGTTTCACATGCGTGGTGGGACGTCCTATCGGCAGGGTATCTGCGGTCCCCAGGGGTAAACAATGAGCACGATGGACTCAACCTACGAAAGGAGTTTGATGATCTGACAATCTGTCTGAAGGTTCCACAGGTGCATCCCACCTCTACAACATCACCCTTGGAACATCACATTTAGAGCCCTTCAAGGTGATGCCTCCTAGCCCCGGCCCAGATGCTGTTACGCGGGGTCCGGTCGCCCTCCGGAGGAACCGGAGACGGGACAGAAACCCCCCAGAATAGCCCAGAGGAGACGCGGCAGGCGGGGGCAGACAGGTGGTTCTGCTCTGTGGTCCGGCCGGATATAGACGCCGTCGGACCTAGAGCTGCAGCCCAGCTCTGGTCCAGGGGACAGACCCCATGAAGCAGCACTGACCTGAACGCTACACCGCAGGGTCCACTGGGCTTGTCCGCCGCCGCCATTCAACACGGAGAGGATTAGCGCGTGGCGGAGGGAGCATGTGGAGTTAATTACACCCCGTGTGACCTTTGCGGTGCGAGGCATGCAGACAGACTAATGCGCCGCAACATCTACACGTTGACGTCCTTGAAATATCTCCCCTGTCCCGGTATCCGCCGTCGGAATCCGGCGCAGCCCGTTTCTCGAGCGCTCTTTGTTGACGTGGGGTCGGCGGTCCTACCTGCGGACGTCGGCGCTTCCGGACGAGACGTGGACGGCCACCAGCAGAGCGGCGAGCAGGGCTAGCGGTTGCATGTCTGCGGCAGCGCGGCGGAGAGCGGTCTCCCCTCTGGTGGCTCTGTGGTCGGGCTGTCAGACCGCTCCGTGGGCTGCAGTGAGGGAATGAGCTCTCTGCAGGAATCCCAGCCCCACTCCACTGCTCCCCTCTGAGACCCGAGTTCACGTCTCCCCCCCCCCACGCGCGCGCAAACTCCACTCCCCCTCAGGATCACCCTCCCCCTCCTCCCCACCTCATCTGAACCTCTCTCTCCCTTCCTTTGCCCTCTCCCTCCCTCTCTCTCTCTCTCTCTCCTCCCCTCTCCCTCTCTCAGCCCTGTCCCTCTTCAGACCCTTTTTGAACTTCTCTCTCTCTTCTCTCTCTCTCTCCCCGGTCTCTCTCTCTCTCCCCAGTCTCTCCCCCCCCCCCCCCCAGAGATGGAGTGGGTTAAGCTGGGTGATGGGTGCTGTGTAGGTGCTGGTGGGTGCTCTTTGTGGAGGCGGGGCTTCCATACGTTGGGGAGGAAATTGTACACTGCATCACATAGGCTGTCAAGTCAGTCACAACCATCGAGTTGTATGGTGTGTGTGTGTGTGTGTGTCTCTGTGGGTAAGTGTGCGTGTGTGCATGTTTGTGTGTGTGTGTTACCCGTCTGCGTTTCTGTGGATAATTAGCTGGATCAGCTAATAGGGAGAAGCAGACACGCAGAGGCTTGTCATTATCCACAGCCATACGCTTTGATGGCACATTATCTAACTACCATGGGATGTCTAATGCAGACTAACTCCCGGGTTCTCACCAATACAAGTCTTTAACGAGCGCTGGGACCTTCAGAGGGGCGCCAGACATCTGGTCAGACCAAGAGCTCTTCTGGTCGGTTGAGAGCAGAGCGGCTGACATTTCTGTGGAAACGCCAGGGACTGGTGTTCCCAGCCAGACTTACCTCTCTCTCTCTCTCTTTCTCTCTCTCTGTCCCTCTCTCTCATTCTCTCTCTCCACCTGCCTTGATCGCCCTCTCTCTCCTTTCTATGTCTCTTGCGCTGTCTCTCTCTTGGTCTCTCTCTCCGACCGTCATCAGATAATGCAGCCGGGATGCCGAGTTGTTCCGTTTTCCCCCACATGGGGGAGACATGATCATTGCTTTTATAATGGACCCTGACTGAACGTTTATCCAGAAGTACATTTATTCAAATACATAATATTCATTCTATTACATTTCACTGTAGAGTCGAAACATGTAATCTAAGGCGTAGCTCTTCATGTCACAGTAGGCCGTTTATAGTGAAAGTTATATTTCTGTGCATGTATTGTGTAAATATTGAATGTTAAGTTGTTAAATACATCGACTTATTGGTTCAATGAAAGCTGTAAACTTTTAGTTGTCCCTTACAGTTCCCTATATGTCTTCTGTTTCGCTACAGAAACAGAAGTGTTTTATAAAATGTTTTAAAGTCATTTCAACATTTCAGGAACTATGTCTGCCAACTTCCTGGAATGAATGTTTACTTCTCCATTTGCAGTTTGCAGTTTAGCAGATTGCTTGCTGTAGTGTTGAATTAGTATTTTCGATAAGAAAAGGTCAAATGTGACATGGAGGTCTTTTGGTGCACAGCACTGTGAACTCTGAGGCCTTTCCTACACATCTCCTACACTGAGAACCAGTCCACAGCAAGAGAGTCTCTGACTATAAAAGGCAAGGCTGGAGTTATTTTGTAGGCCCACGCAACCACATCCTGCCCAGAGTACGGAGATGACAAGCTATATGCACTTAATGCTCTGCTGATGAAGTTGTTTTGACTTCACCAGGCAGTGCTGGGGTTGGCTATGAAGTAATGACAGGGAATTATGACTTTTGTGGATATCTACTAGAGCTTAGGGTTAGGGCTAGGGTTAACCCTTATCCTAGAGCTTTGGAAATGGTATAGGATGTTTCAGATTGTATATTTGATGATTTTTGCTGAATTTCCTACATTGTTTTGTTTGGCATTCAACCCTCAAAGGTTCTGTATTATTTAGTATAGCAGTATAGAATCGAACCGCAAACACGATCCCTGAAGCACCAGCAGCTGAGTGACAGACAGCAACGTGTCTGTAGCTCAGCTGAAGCTCCCTGGGAAAGCAGGCTGGGGTCAGCCCACCCGCTGGGGGAGAACCAGCCCATGAGGAGATCTGACCCCACATCCCAAATTAATTTGGATAAGCACGCACAACGCTGAGCAGAGGTTCCATCAAGGCAAATCCTAGAACGACATCAATATTAGTTCAATACGTTGGAAAATTCACTTCATAGGATTGATCATTCATGAACCTGTTCAAAGATACACAAACACACACCGTCACACTTATGCACACACACACACAGTCAAACCCAGTCAGTCACACACACATATACGCACATATGCACAGTCACACGCAGACACGCACACACATAGTCACACACCCACACAGATGCACAGACCCACACACACACACAAACACATCCACACCCCCCCCCTCCCCACACACACACACACACACAGTCGGGACAGGAATGTGTGTGTGGCTCAGTGTGCTGGTTCTAGGAATGCCGTGAGCCCCTCAGGTGAGAGCTAATGACGGGGCGGGGCCGGTGCCGTCCAGGTGAGCTGGTGGGACGTCCACGTCTCCGCCTTCACTCCCCCCTCGGTCAGCGGGACCCCACACGCCCAACCGGCGAGGCTCATAACTCATGAATTAAACAGCAGCGCCCGCCACCGGGGTGAAGCCAGAGAGAGGAGGAGTGGTGGAGGGGAAGGAAGGGGAGGAGGAGTGAGTGGAGGGGGAGGGGGAGGTGGAGGAGGAGAGGGAGGAAGGGGAAACAGATATTTTCACAGACTCTCTCTCTCTGTATCTCTTCTTCACAGTGTTAGTATCAGTGTTGCTGATATGCTTACTGTATTAATACTGCATGTGTTTCAGTGAACACAGAGAGACGGAGCAGGATTCGATAGCACTGCCTTAGCTCTGTAAGTGAGATACCGCTTGTACCCTTGCCAATGCCTTCCTCAATACAGGGTCAGTTCATGGAGAATTTCCCCCAAATTATTGTACTAATGCAGCACTGAAGTACAAGTGCAACTGTCGAAAAACGGAACAGATTTGTGTACATTCATCTTAATCCATTTTCACAATCCATCTTCGTTATCAGTTACAACTTTTAAAGTTTTTTGATTGTGGTCTACACATGCCAGACCTTAGTAGATCGGTATCAGGTCAAATCTGTGTCATTGTGCTTCAGTCATGCTACTATCACCAAAGGTCCTGTTATGTAACACGCCGCCAGCCTCACTGTGAAACCAGCAAGTCATACTGTTATACATATACTTGAAGTCCCATGAATCACAACATCTTCCTTCACCATCGGTCTTCGAAGCTCTGAGCTTGGGAACTCTTTTAACTTGGTGATTATCAAGGGTCAGAGGTCAACCTGGGCCCTTCATTCTCTCGTCCGGGGGACCTCTAGGCACTTGTTTCAGCTGCTGAGCTTCAAATCCCAGGTGGTCCAAGACTCACCACGAGACACGTGCATACTGCAGCTCTCTGATGCTGGTGCTGAACCCAAACCTTCTCCCTTCTTGGTGATTATACTGGAATGAAGATAGATAAAGCATGTATTCCCCTTCTCCTCTCTCTAATAGAGAGCGCTTTCATACCGTGTGCCGGCCAAACTCAATTTGTTTTGTTGGAGATCATGGCGGGAAAGATGAGCGAGTGTGAAAGAAGAAGCGTTTGTGCAGTCTGACTGCTGTCAATCACTTCCTTAAATCGGCTCACATCTCTGTGGCTCACACCGTGTGCCTTGTGGAACCCACAGTAAAAGCGGTTCTCATGTGGACAGGCCCGGTCACTCTCTGTTCAGCGTGGAGCCCGATGCGGTGTATCTTGTACATGCACCGGGTGACAGACGCCGACGAGAACAAGGTTGTTTTTTCTTAACTGTGAGCGCATGCTATGTAAAGGAAGTAGCACAGACAAAGAGAACAGAACCCTAGTCATAAATAGCCGAATGGCGGAAGCTGCAGTTTCATATCTCTCTGCTAGGCTCCACACAACACGCAAGCACACGCGCGCACAACCACACACAAACACAAACAAACACAAACACTTAGACAGTACACAACAGACCAAGCACACAAATGCGCACACACACACACACACAAGCACAAGAGCACAGTAAATGTACTTTCCCAGTGCTTGGCTATCGTTTGAGAATCCCCTGCACTACCGCTATCAGCCCGTAGCACATGTTTGGCTGGGATGCTGTCGGAAGCGTGCCTTGGTCTCGCTGTGCCCTGTAATGAGGGCTCTCTTGGCCTCCTGTCTGCTGCGGTGGAACATCCAGCCCCTGGCCTGTCCATCGCCACGGGAACCATGATTTATGGTTGCACTTTGGTATACATTATTCACATGGAAAGGCAGAGTGGCACGATGACAGCTTGCGATTGCTATGGACTGTATAGTTTTGTTCCTACCAAATGATGATTCACATCTGATGGAACGAGCGGAGCGAATACGCACGGTCTTGCTGAGCACAGGCCTCGTACGAGAGGCTGCAGCTTGCAGATGTTTCATATGAATTACCCGTGGTTCTTAGGGTGGATCCCAGAGATACAGTTCTGGGATCAGACCTCCATGTCGTGTCCAGTCTCCCTGTGGGCGTCAATACAGAAGGTGAATGACCCTTACCTGCCCTCACTCCAGGCACTTTGGACGAAATCAGAAGGTAAAGATAGAATCACAGATATGTGATTTTGCTGATGTACAGAGGTGATGATGTTGCCCTGCACAATATGGAACCTGCTGCTCACCACTTCCTCTGGCACACCATGCCCTAGGCCAGTCCTTCCTGCCTTACGGGTTGAGTAAAGTGCAGGGAATGTTTGAGTTTTCTGTCACATGTTGGCATAGGCAATGAGAAGAGCAAAAACAACACATTTCAGTTCTCATTCTTTTTGAAAATAGAAGAAGTGGTTCTCAGGCAGAAGCCTCATGAGACAACCTGTTATCATGTTTCCCTTTATGTTTGGATATATTTGTGAGACTAGAAGTGCAGGTAGGAACGTAATGGCATCATGGCCCAGATGTGTGTGTCGCCCTAGGAGTGAAGCCCTAGGAGTGTAGCTGACAGGATCATGTCATCAAATGAACATCTATCACAGAAACTTACCAACTTATCACATGAACATACATCACATGGAGATACACCATAGGTGAACACTTTACACCTTCCCTCCTGTCCACGTCTCTGATGTTATGTGATCTTATGTGCACTTCCCCCCACTCTTGCACTGGCACACGTTAATGCTCTGCTCTCACTTCCTGTGAGCAAGGCAGCTTCAGAAA
The DNA here is from genome assembly GCA_027122795.1 of Enchelyopus cimbrius. NCBI lineage: Eukaryota > Metazoa > Chordata > Actinopteri > Gadiformes > Gaidropsaridae > Enchelyopus > Enchelyopus cimbrius. The sequence continues at coordinate 1,019,877 of JAOPJJ010000080.1, read as the reverse complement.
TTCACATTCTCGATGGGCGGGGTCCCCCTGTGTGTGTGTGTGTGTGTGCGTGTGTGCGTGCGTGCGTGCGTGCGTGTGTGTGTGTGTGTGTGTGTGTGTGTGTTCACACCACTGCATAAGTCAGAAATTACTTATACACAACTATAAACTGTACAGTTCATCTGTGTTCGCCACTAGGCTGACCACGGATCAGTTTCAGCTCACAGAGCTGAAACCCCTACGTGAGCATCACCAGTTCACAAACATTTGGTTGTGGACGCCAACATGTTTAAGAGTTTAT
>JAOPJJ010000080.1:1002601-1018683 GCA_027122795.1 Enchelyopus cimbrius | reverse complement strand
TATGTCAGGTTAGGCAATGACGAGAATTCTGTCCCATTTAATGCATTTGAAAATCCATTTTTTGAAAGGTTAAGGCATGCGATGTTACCATAGCCCTCAAACTGCTCCGGAGTAATGTAAAACAGATTATTCGAGCTAAGACTCAGCACACGGCCTCTGCTTTTGCACTGTGGTTTGATTAAAGAGTTCAGTGATTGGGCCATAATGTTTGGTGAAGGGAGCAAATTGACTTTAATATTATTCTGGTAGCCAGGTGGACTAGGCGTGCTCACAGAAACAGGATACAGTCTGTTCTCTGAAAGAACTATTATATTTAAATTGGTGAATTCTTTGAAAACAGTGGAATTAGAGTGGACAATAAAGTTTGTTCCTAGATTGAGCTCAGTAAGATTTGTGAGTGTAAAAAGAGGTTGGAAAGTCTCATATTCAATTTCTCTAAAAACTAAACCAACCAAATTCAATGTTCGAAGTGACCTAAGCTTTGAAAAATCACTTGACAGCCTTACGGTCTTAGGATAGACTTGATGTCCAAAATTGAATGAAATATCTAAAGCCTGTAATTTTGAAAGACTATTAAAGAACTTCAGCTCACCCTGAATGATATTTTGTAAAAGATTGAACGATAGAAAGAGCTTTTGGAGTTCTTTGAGATTTTCAAACCAAGAATCCTTAAGTTCTGTGAGGGAGTTGCCGGCTAAGTGTAAGGACTGTAGTTTTGTAAGGTTAGTAAATGTATTTGGATGGATTCCAAGAGAACCATTAGGGCAAGGAACACAGGGAAATGGGGCGTTTCCACATCTTGGACAGTTTCCATGTATGTGCAGTAATACTAAGTTAGGGACATCTTTGAAGTCCTCTTCAAAAATGTACTGTATTTGGTTGTCACTAAGCACTAACTGTGTTAGCGTTGTTGGCAGGCCCTTCGGCACACGGGTTAAATTGTTCGAGGACAGATCTAGAAAGGTGAGCTTGGTCAAAGCTGCAAAACTGTCGTCTGAAATACTCATGGGCTTTCCACACTTATTGCTAAAATAGCAGTTTTTTTGAATGAACAGATGTGTCAAATTTGTCAGACCAGAGAAGCTGGTAACATTCAGCTCCACAATGCTGTTATTAGACAGCATTAGCTCCTTCAGACCAAGAGGAAGTTTTTCGGGGATATACTCCAAACGATTGCTGCCTAATTCCAGATGTCGCAGCTTTGTCAGATTTTTGAAAGCATCTATTCCAATGTCTCTGTTCTTCAGCCCTTGCATTTTCATTTGATTGAGATAAAGGTCAGTGAGATCTCCCAGATGAGTAAACGCATCTCCTTCTATTAGCTGGATGTCATTGTTTGATAGATTAATCACAGTAGCATTGCTGGTTATCCCATGAGGTACTTGTTGAAGTTTTCTGGCCTTACAGTCGAACAATATGCCTTGACTTGAGACTTTTACATCACATGGAAACTGTCGCGACATCCAGTTCTCACTGGGTACGATTGTGTTGGTAGGAATCCCTTGATGTAAAAACAGAAAGTGTACAAGGTACGACCAGTAGATGGGGATATTCTGTAGATTACATAAAACAAAACAATTAACCAGTTAAAGAAATTGATTTAATCGTTTACAGCATAATATCCTACGGGTTGCACACACACACTCCCACACACAAACACAAACACACACACACATATAAATATATATCAACTGGTTTAATCGTACACAATAAGAATGTTTGAAGAGATTTACTCTTTACTTCCTGGTTTGTGTATATGTCATAATTGTATGTTAATACAATTACTTTTGATAAAAAAGGACATCTGTTCACCAGGCAACAAAGTTTGACTTTAATTCATTAATACATGATATTTTATTTAAAAAAAAAGTTGTTTAAGTGATTGCAGATGAATAGTAAAATCGAATGATTCAATAACTCACCATTTTGCATGTGATGGACCCGCAAGATAATATTTGCAAATTAGTATCAAGTCTGTAACTTTCAATTCAATAGAACTCGTGATAACTGTGTTCCGTATTATTAACATACAGACAACAGAACATTCCCTTGTGGGTAACTAAATCCGATTGCAGCATGCTTCATTAAAAAAGAAGCATTAACAAATAGCAGAAGTCAGCTTCTTTTACTTCCCTTTTCAGGGTACAAAGATTAGTCATGTGATCATGCCAATGAGTGATAGAGTCCGCCCAGGTCTCCAATTGGAGGGCCGATGTGATGTCCTCCATCGTGTGCACATCAGAGCGTCTCCCTGAACAGGCGACTGTACTGTTTGTTGCCCTCTGTTGCCAGCACGCTTCTAAGGCTGAACCAGAAGTAGGGCTGAGCCTGGGGGTTGGAGGGCCACTCCATAACCGAGCGCTTGTAAAGCCTCTTCCGGAGCCTCAGGTACTTTGAGTCGCTCGCCACCTTCTCCAGGAAGATCAGCACGATGACGTCGTCCTTCTCGTCCATCAGGCGCTGGTGGGCCATGTAGAATGCCGTCCTGAAGCTCCCACGCTTCACGTCACGGTTGGTGAGCACAAACACCGTCCTCCTGCTCTGGTGGATGCTCTGACAGAGGTTGTCCACCAGGGGACAGCCCGGAGCCCAATCCCGCTCCTCCAGGCACAGGCGGAAGGGCCGATCCCCGCGCTCCTCCAGCTGCACACACAGCTCTCTGGTCACCCACTCACTCACTGCTGCGTCCTCCTTCTCATACACTACAAAGGCGTCGTATGGCCGGCTTTGTGACAGGGGCCGGCGGCCGTAGCCTTTGAGCTTGGCCGCGCAGAAGTGGTAGATGTACCATACGTCCCAGAGGAAGAGGTGGCTGCAGATGGCCAGGGTGATGAAGGCCATCAGCGCGGACGTCACCAGGATGTAGAGCAGAATGGACAGGGAGTGGTACTGGCAGGCCAGCATGTCCACCGTGAGGACCAGGTGCCCCCGCTGCGCCCCAGGCGCCTCGCAGATCACGTTGGTGGCCAGCAAGGGAATGGTGACGTTGGTGCTGTTGAGCCATGAAATAAACCAGGTGGCGTTGCAGGTGCAGGTGAACATGTTGTTGTGTAGGAGGAGCATGTCCATATGACTCACAATGTTATCAGGGAGGCTGGACATTTGTATGTATTTTAGTTTGTTGAAGCTGAGATCCAGATGTTTTAAGTTGAAAGCGTCCTTCAGAAAATCTGGTGAGAGGTTTGCTATTTGGTTTCCTTTCAAAATCAGTTTTTGGAGCGATTTTGTGCAGTTGGAAAGCATCTTTGGAACTTTAGTGAGGCTATTCTCACTGAGATCTAAGATATGCAACGAAGTCAGCATGTAGATATCTCCCCAGAAAAGTGACGTGAGTTTATTATTTCTAATGTACAGTTCGGAGAGTGTTTCGGGTAGGTTCTTAAACACCTGCCTTGGGATGAAGTTCAGGTTGTTCTCAGAGATATCGAGAACGCGTAGCTGTGTCAGGTTTTTGAAAAACTTGATATACCTCAAATCTCCGTCCCTCCAGAGCAAATCTAAACGGTTGTCTCTGAACTCCAGTCTCTCCAGGGAGGGACTGGTCATCTCTGTGTTAGTCGATGTGGAGATCTGGTTATGGTTCATGAGTAGTATCTTAAGCTTCGGTAGATTTATAGTGAAGTTAAGCATGTGGGTCAACCCCTCTGATTCAAAGTAATGGTTGTTGTAACTTATGTCGAGGATGACAAGGTTTTGGAGCTCCTGAAACGCAGTGGGATGAAGCAGGTCAAGGCGGTTGGCTGAGAAGTCCAGGTATTGTAAATTGGTTAGATAAGTGAATTCACTGCCATTTAAACTTTGGCTCATTGCATTCCCAGATAGATTGAGGCATTTCAGCTCCCTAAGATTTAAAAAGGTTGAATGGAGGAAGAAAATATTGTTCCTGCTTACGTCCAAAGTCTTGCCAAAATTACTGCACTGTGTGTTGACGAAGGAGTTAACAACCCCAACCTCCTTTTCTCGATATTTGCAACTACGCGCATACTCATCATACCTGAAATAGTGTATCTCTCTCACGCCCTCACCTTCAAAACGTTCAGCCCTGGACATCGGCGACCCCAGTGTGGCGTGGTGACCAGAGACAGACGTGAACAGCCTTGTCCCTTCTGATGGGGAGGAGATTTTGTTATCCGATAGATTGATTATTTTAAAGCTTTTCAGCTCCATCAGGAGACTGAGATTGGCCAGCTTAATGAAGTTTGTGCCCAGATCTAAAACTTCCAGGCTGGGTAACGACAACAGTGGCTGGATGCCTTGTCTAGTTAGGGTTTGGAACACAAAACCCCGAAGTCTGAGCACCTTGAGGGATTTGAGGATGGAGAAGGTGTGGCTCAACATCAAGGTGTCAGGGTATCTCTGCAGCTCATAGTTGAATGAAAGATCAAGCTCCTCAAGGTTAGAGAGGGCTTCTGGAAGGTCAAAGTTGGCCACCTCCCCCTCCAAATAGTTAGACGAGAGGTCAAGCACCTTCAGATCTTTTAAATTGGCAAACCATTGTGGAAGGACTTTCTCCAGAGAGTTACTGTGCATGCGTAGTATCTTCAGTTTAGTCAAAGATTGGAATGCATTCACATGTAGCCTTAGTGGAGAGTTGTTTGGACAAGGATTACAAGGGAACGGTGCATTGTAACACCGTGGACAGTTTCCACTAATATCCAAAATCTCCAAATTAGTTAGATTTTTGAAGTCTTCTTCTGTGACTGTGTTAATATTGTTGTTGTAGAGATACAACTCTCTCAAACTTGGAGGCAGCAAGGATGGGATATAGGACAGATTGTTCGACTTAACAGATAACAATGTCAGATTGCTAAGCTGTAAAAACGCTCCGGCCTCTATGGTATAGGAGACATTGCATGGGTTTCGGAAATAACAGTTCTGACCAAGGTAAATGGTCTGCATGTTGGACAGCTCTGAGAGGTTTTCTTTAGTAATGTGGAAGATGTGGTTCACTTCCAGACTAAGCAGGATGAGGTTTGGCGGGAGGCCCCTCGGTATGCTGTGAAGCTGGTTTCCATCCAGGTACAGTGCTTGCAGCTTCTTCAGGTCACTGAACGTGTCTTCCATAATGGTCAGGGCCTTGGTGCACACGCGGTCCTTTGGGCCGATCTTCTTCGGCACACAGTTGCACCGCATGTCGATCTCGGTGAGGTTCTCCAGGCCGCGGAACGAGGTGGCGTTCAGCTCAGGGATGTGGTTGATGGTGAGTGTGAGGTTGGTGGTGTTCCCTGGAATGCCCCCAGGGATGCTGGTGAGGCTTTTCTCGGTGCAGTCCACCTTGACCGCAGTTCCGTTGGTGGCCAAGCTGACGTTGCACGGGAGGGTTTTGGGGTACCACCGCATGGATATCGACGCCCCGACACCAGCGGGCCTCAGGCTGGTCAGGCTGAGACACAGCATTATGAGGACACCTTCTCTCTCCTGGATAAAAGGGGAGGAGGATAGTGGGGGCGGGTAAAGAGGGGTTGGTGTTCAGAGGTACGATAACACTCCTGGCTACTCAAGAAACTGCTACGCAAAAAGGAGGTCCATGTCAACGGAAAAGGACTGATACTCGCAGGCTGTGATAGCGAACACAAATGAGTGTTTCCTAAAATAAACACTCCCGCCATTCGCCTCCCCTCTCGCAAGACATAACAACACACGCACACCCGGGTGTTTCTATGAAGCTCAATGACATGACAAAAATACAGATCGACACTCACCATGTCCATGGTCCACTCTTCAGAGATGAGACGGTGTGCTCTGGGGTCCGGGAGGCGCTGGCTGGGCGACGGAGCGGCAGAGTGACGCTCGGCGGTTGGCCATGATCATGCTGTGAAAGTAGCAGGTGCATCGGGGTATGCTCAATCACTAGGTCACTTCCTTATTATTATGAAAAACACAGGGCTATATTAATCTGTTAATGTTTAGCTGTAGACCTTAAAAAGTGGAAGAAGAAGTGCATGTCTCGTAAAATAAAGCATGGACCTAGCAAGCCTTTTAAATTAGTGCTTTGTTCACTCCTCAATGTTAGAGCTTCTTGTGTAAAGTTGAGAACATGGTATGAGGCAAATTCAACTTTGACGGCAGTTGAAATATTTATAAAAGGCAACACATAGTTATTTATGGTAATAGTAACACAAGTTTAACAATAAATAAGAACTTAAGTGGCAACCAAAGAAATACTCGTATTTTCTTTGTTTTATTGTTTAATGAGGGTGCTGACAAAAAGGGAAAGTACTCAGTGATTATGTGCAAAGTATTCATAGGATCAACGGAAAGTCAACAATATCAAACGTTTTAAACACATTGTTTTAAAAAAAAATTCTAAAGAGCTCTCAGTATTTGTACACGAGATTGAATGCTTTTTGAGTCATAGAACAAATAAAATATTTCGTACGTGGAGAGCCCCAAAATATCATGGATAAAATAATCCCTCCTAGCATTGGTATTGGCAACTATAGGTCATTTTTGATTCCTATTCTTTATAGAGGTCTCATTATTTAAATGTTTAAATATGATTAATAGAGTTGTTTTACATAATAAAATACTGTATACACAAGGCAAAGTTTATCGGCGCAGCTCAAATTGGTGGCTTCCACCCATGTATGGCTTAAGCTCAGAACTCTGAGCAGAGCAGGGACAGAGAGGCCATGTCTTTGTGTGTCAGTGTTCCCAGCGAGTGGGTGAGGTTGTCCACAATGATGGACATGGCGGCAGAGTGGCGCGCCAGTGTGCTCACGCTTTGGTCACTGCAGTCGCCTCCGGAAGCCACCTCCGCCGCCTTCAGCAAGCACACATAGTTCATGACCACCTCGTCCACCAGGCCCACCACCTGGCGGCGCTGCCACTCAGCCCCCAGGCCCTCCGCCAGGGACATGCCGGCCTGTGTCAGACAGCAGAGCGTGTGGAAGCTCTGGGTCAGAGTGAGCAGGAGCTCCTCTGGACTGCTGTGCTCACGGGCCATCTGGCTGCAGGCGCCGCTCAGGGCCTTGGCCTGCGCCAGCAAGGCTTCAGAATGCTCCCCTGGGTGCCTTTGCTCCTCAGCCACCCCTCGACGTTCACACACAGACCTCTGGCCGAGACTCCAGCCCACCAGACCGATCATCTCCAAGGCGTCCTTGCGAGCGCCCTCAAAGCCAGAGGGCAGGCTGTAGGTCTTGCCCATCATGGAGCTCACTCTGGCCAGCCTGCCTTTGAGGCTCATATCCTGGTGCATGGAGAGTGCCACACTGGGCTGACCACCCCTGAGAGGGGCCCTCAGGGAGGCCGTCTGTTCTTCACCAGTGATGGTCTTTGCACATTGCCGTTGCTTCTGGTCCACAGCCAATGGTGGAAAAGAGATTTGGACCGCCCTGTCCTCAGGATCGCCGTCGTTATTCACGTGGTCACTCAGGAAGCAGTGGCTGAAGGGAGCATGACACCGCCACGCGCCTGTCTTCAGCCTCGGCACGGCCGTCATGGGGAGCAGAACAGAGGCCCCCCGCAGGAGCCTCCTGCCTGAAGAGTGGACTGAGTCCACGGACTTCTGGGACCAGCTCTTGGGTAATGTTTTGGCAGAGAATTTCCTGTGCTGTTTTGGCAGCCCTGGAGGTGGGCCGTCCGGGCCATCACTCTTCCCCGTGAACGTAGCTTTGGTCTTCTCCAGCAGCACATCGAAGCTCTTCACCCCCAGGGGTGTCATGCTGCTCCAGCTTCTCCTCATCACACCGACCCTCTGCGGTTTCCTGAGGCTGCCTGTGCTGGCCCTGCATGGGGATATGCTAGACGAGGAACACCGGCCCGGTAAATGCCCACATCTGTCTGCACTACTGTTAATTGGCGGTGGTGACATGGCGGTGGAGGCGGTGGAGGTGGGGGTGGTGGTGGTGGCTGCATTTGTCTCATTACAGAGAATTAAGGAGATGTCTTCGTCCCATGCCTGGTTCAGTTGTGTGCAAGCTACACTAGGGGTAGTAGAAAACAAAGACATTTGTTAAGCATCTTTATGACTGCACACCGTAAGGGTCAAACCAACCTCAATACACAAATAAGCAAAGACTGCTTAATTTGCATTGTGGATTGTTATCACGCAAGAGTCATAGAATACTACCTATGGAACCAACAAAGTAAGTCTAGTTTTACCTGTGGTCTCTTTAATCTTGGGCACCCGGTGGCTGCTGCCCTCCCTCAAGGTGCCGTAGCCGGGCTCGGCTGTGTGGATCCTCCTCAGCAGGGTGTGGTCCAGAGGGGCGCCCGTCCTCCCCCGCCCCGGGGCCCCGCACGACCTCTCTTCACCTGCTACAAAGGCCCCGCCCTGCCCGGAACACTCTGAGGGCAGCACCTTTGCACTCTCCGTGCAGAGCGGGGAGTCCATGGGCGTGTCTGTCGGTGTGTCCATGGGTGTGGTCATGGGCGTGTCCATTGGCGTGGCGCAGCAGCTGCTGCCGGTGCTGCACCCTGCGTCTATGGAGGAACACCGGGAGCTCTGCAGGGAGCGGATGCCCCCCTCGCTCTGCAGCGGCGTCATGCGCCGGCCCGGCTGGTACTCATAGAGACGCGCAACGTCCTGCTCAGTGGCACGCATGGCCTTGATGCCGTGCTGCTTGGCGCCGAGGGGGCAGTCGTGAGGGGACCGCTGGCGGGCAATCGGCGGCTGGCACCGCTCACCCCCCCGCTCCTTGGGGCCGCCGCCAGGGGATAACTTTGAGACCCCCGCACGTCCCGAGTGGGAGAGGTTCTCAGACGGTTGTGTTGCTGGCGCACGCTGCCGTTGCTGCTGTCCCTCCCCTAGGTGGGTCCGCCCCGGGTCCAGGGGATTCATGTAATGAGAATCTGTGGCAGGGAAGCTCTGGTACGTCCCCGCTAAATGAGGTAGCTCTTCTTTCTGGAGCTCTTGGAAATGCCCGAGGGACGCGTCTGAGGCTGGGCTGGGATCTGGCACCACCCGGCGGTCGGCCTCCCTCAGCGGCCCTGGGTGACGGCACAGCACCGAGCCCATGTGCAGCTGGGAGAAGTAGTCTGTGAGCGACTTGGTCTCCATGGTCTCCGGCTCCATCTCCCCCCCGTCAGAGTGGAGGATCTGTGTGGAGGAGACAGCCGAAGACTTGGCTTCCTCTTCCTCCCCCTGGGGCACCTGTGAGTTGTAGTCCACGTCTCCTGCTCCACCCTCGGCAGATGTAGTAAATTCAGTTTTCTCCTCGCTCATGGCGTGGTATCCCTCGGCAGAGGTGATATGGACCATCCTCAGGTGGCTCTCGGAGTGTCTCTGCGCAGAGGCCAGCTCGGAGCTCTCTGTCATCTCCGAGGAGTTTGTTTCGTTCCCAGAATCTGACGAGGACTCTGGACTGAAGGCTCGGGAAATGTCCACACCTGTGTGGCACAGAGAGATACCTCGTCAACAAAACCTCGTTAACAGCTCCTCTCAGGGCAGTGTATCATTGTTGATAGTGGAATGGAAAGTGTAAAGACACAAAAGAAAAAAGATTTGAAGATGGAAAACATGTACATCAATTATTCATGGGGTCAATACTTACAGTAACATGTTTTCACAATGATGAAAAACAAAGTGCCTGAATGCAAATGAGAAAAATAAGCAAACACAAACTCAACCACAACACAATCAATGCGATGGTAGTGATGACAAAATACGGGTCAAACATGAAACAAAACACTGAATGGAAACATAGAACAAAATGGGCTTTATTCAAAGGGAAAAACAGAAACAACGAATCCCCTGCGATGACTGCAGCGACGCTTAATGGATGAACGTGACGATGGTGTAGGAAGGACCTGCACTCTCCGCCCGCACGGGACTCTGGTCCTCAGATGCCGCCAGCTCCTCCAGCGCCCGCAGCGTGGACACCACTGCGTCGTCCAGGGGCTCCCCGGAGCCCGCGGGCCCCTGGGTGGGCACCGAGTCTATGAGGGACACGGGGATGTCGCTCTGGGCCTCCCGTTGGGGTCCACCGCGGATCCCCTGCTGGTGCTCCTCCTCGTCTGAGCTGTCCCTGAAGCCTGGGGGTGGTGCGGCGATGGCCAGGTTAAGGGAGTGCAAGAGCACGTCGCCGTCCTCCTCGTCACCTCCCTCCGGCAGCGGGGGGAGGGAGGTGAGGTCGATGATGTCGTCCATGGAGCCCGACAGCGAGAGGAAGGCGGGCGCCTCTGCGTCGCTCGCCATGGCGTCCTCCTCGCAGCTGACGTCGTCGTCATCCTCCGCATCATCCGTGGTCTCAGCGTAGCAGATGTCGCGCAGCAGCGGCTCCTCAATGCACTCGCTGGGCCCGAAGATCTTTCCTGCATAGCGGTATGCCCCCGCTTCCTCCGCCGCATCCATCAGCCTGTACTCCTCTTCCTCCAGGCGCCTGTACGCCAGGCTGTGGTTTTCTGCGGAATCCGCATGCTCCTCCATCAGTCTTTGGTAGCCCAGGTTTTGGGGGTTCACGCCATCCAGGGGGGGGTCCCCAAAAATGAAGGACACCTTGGCGCTCCGGGCCGAGTCCGGGTGTCTGGGCCGGGGGGCGCTGTGGTAGGGTGGGGGTAGCGGGGTCCGGCAGCGCTCCACCCTGTGGGCCATGTGCACGGTGTGCTGGGGCTGGTGGATCTCAGAGATGTACACCGGCTCGATTTCGCCCTCGCACCCGCCGCGGTCTCCCTGTTTGTCCGGGAAGTTCTGGCCGCAGCGTGGACCGCAGCCTCGGTCCTCGGCTCCGTTGTAGGGTGTGCTGTAGGTCCATTCGATGGCCCGGTAGTTCTGCTTCACTCTCTGACCTGCGATTAAGAAAAGGGAAGAATCTAAAACTGCCTTTTCATCCATCACACCATTCATGCTTGGATGCGGAAAATTATGTTGGAACTGGGTGGCCGTGAGACGTACATGCGTCCGCATTCTCCGCGCTGCGTTGGGCCACATTGAAGATGGAGCGCCGCGAATCCACCAGCAACCGGTAATAGCCGGCAGTGAGACAGGCAAGATTCATTGCATCCACGGACTCCATTAACAGAGTGATTGGCTGTGGAGGAGAGAGATAAGCCGACCACAATGAGAATACAATGGATGTTGGGCTGGAATGAGGTGATAATGACTGTTAGGCATCTTTCCACTCAGAGCTCAATATAGTGCTGCAGTGCTGTGGATCCACTCAGAGACAATAAAACAGGGCAAGCATCTGCTTCCACGTTTCATTTGAAAAGCTAATTATCTACGTCACTCGACAGAGGCCTTCATCAAATGTGCCCCACAATAACACGAGGGAACTTCTTCCCTCAACTGAAAGGGAATCTAACCCCTAACCCTCCCATCCGACGGTTCCCTTTACCTTCACGTCCAGAACATGGAGCTCCACCCGGACCATCTTCTCGTCCTCAGCGTACATCTCGATGCGGTTCACGTGGCTGAAGTCGGCCAACAGGGCCACCAGGTTGGTCTTGGTGTTGATGACATGACTGATGCCGTACCGTGGCCCCACCAGCAGGGTCACCTCTGTATGCTTCTCACCTTGCTGCAGGCACAGGGAGGTTCACTGTCCATGCCTCTTGTGTCGAGGTTGTTTATCAAGGGTTTTAAACATGGACCTCTAACCGAGGCGTGTGTGGGTGTGAATCAGCACTTGCCACCAAGATGGATTTGAAGACCCGTCCGCCGTACAGCCTCAAGTCACTGAGGTACTTCAGGTAGTGGACCTTGGCTTGCAACGCCGTGAGCTGCGAGACAGAGGGACGTTCATGTCACTACGGGATGCTCAGAAAGCAATGGCCGAGCCCACCACTAGATGGTGGTCAAGAGCCTTTTGAGTGTTACAGGGGAAAACAGAAAGAGACGGGTCGGGGGAGAGAGAGGCAACAGAAGAGAGTGGGAGGGAGAGATGGAGGGAAGCCACCCTACCTTTTTACCGGGCGGCACCAGGTTCTGGTTGGTCTTCAGGACGTGAGTGAGGGCCTTCTTAATGTTCTTCTCCTTCATGCTGGACAGCACAGCAGGAGGCAGGAACAACGCCAGGCCCCACTCCTTCCTAGCCGGCCACAACCCATACCGATTAGCCACCTTACTCCGGCCCCACACAAACAGCCGAGTCATGCTGTGCTCATCAATCCGTTCACGCAGAGGTGCTCCATGGATTCATCGACCACAGACTATTCTAACTATCAGTCGCCCATCATTCATCCCGTAGAGCAGAACTGTTCCACTGATCGACAACACATCTGTTCTGTATTGTGATTCTTTATCTATTCCGTTAGGTGTGATAGTGTGAGGGCGACCGAGTTGTGTGGCATCCTTACTCGATGTACTTGAGGGAAACTTTCTGCGAGTGCTTGGTGTTGACGCTCAGGATGTACATCTGCAGGGCGGCCAGCCGCAGGGCCGTGTCGTACTTCAGCTCCGATCCGAAACGCTCGAGCACCACGTCATTGCAGCTCTGGATGACACGCACAGAGACCAAGGGAGAGGGAGAGAGGGGGAGAGATATGGTGTGAGACTGAACGACAGAAGGCCAGGGAAAAGGGATTAGATCTGTTAATCCTTTAAGTGTCTGCAAATGTAATTTTTTTGTGTCTCCAGCCTCGGGCCTCTGGCTTGGCCGGCCCAGCATGCAACAATGCCACACGGAGGACTCCCCAGGTGGGCTGCGTGCGTGGCGGCGCTCACCTGGACGTAGAGGTACTCGAAGGCCACGCCGTCCCTCCTGAGCAGCTCCAGGGGGTCCTTAGGGACGAAGCTGATGCGGAAGAAGCATTTCATCTTGTGGGCGCCTGGCCTCTGGGTCACCTAGATCATGAAGCAGAACATCATGGGCTTCTCTCCAAACGCCTGGACTGTGTCTGGGACCATGTGTTCAGTACGGACCACGCATAGTGAAGGGTGTCCGAGTGTGGTGATGATTTAAGAGGAGGTAGGGACTCATCGCTGCATCAAACGGTGATTAATATGTTCGTGTGCATGAGGCTAACTGCTAATTTTGCGGATAAAAGGCTCTGCATAGCGTTGCCACTGCACCCCCGACAATCATTCAGCGGTACAATCACATTTACCCTCGTCCCTCTGTTTTTGGACATGGGCCAAAAACAATTAAAAACGGTGACCGTATTTCGTCTTCTCTATTATGTGTGCCAACTTCTACCACCTCGCCTTCCCTCTCTCTCTCTCTCTCTCTCTCTCTCTCTCTCACCTGAGCCAGCATCTCCTGCTCGTGGAGGAGCATCAGTTTGCAGGCGGACCCTTCCGTCCGCTGCTCCAGCATCAGGGAGAAATGTTCGATGCTCTTGATGGACAGCTTCTCCTGAAGGGTGGCAATGACATCCTGCCACACACATGTACACGCACACACATATGTTTTATTGAAGCACAGCATGCTTCATACACATTCTAGGCCCTTAGGTTGTGGCTCACGGACCGGTCAAATAAGGCATAAGCCAGAAACAGTACAGCAGCACGCAACCATCAATATAAACAATACATGTTTTCATATTTGACTTGTTAATGTGCGCCCGTGCCAACCTCTTGGTCTGAGCCTTCGTCCGATGGACAGAAGGTTTGGTGAGGTTGAAATGGTGGTGGATTGTGTGTCAATTCGAACTCCCGACCTGCTCATGAATAATTCTACAGTAAACTCGGCATCAGCAGGCTTATGTAACGCCATGGGGGCGTACCTTAATGGAGGTGTTGTGGTCAAACTTGAAGGATTTGGTTTGCCCGTTCTCAAGGTAGACCTTCAGCACATTTGGCATGAAGAGAAGCGAGTTGTCCTTCACGGTCTCCTGGTGAACGAAGGGAAAGCTCATTAGAATGCAGCCCGTGTGTAGCAATTAACAATCAGTTGGCCCCCCTTACACAGGCTCCATTAGGGGAATCATGTTTCATCAGCAATTTCTTGACCAAAAACACCTGCCGTGCTCTCATACGTTTGTATTTATGTGAACAGCTGTTAATGCTAGGGTGGGTTATATATATATATTCGCCCCGTTTAATCATTTCATTTAGCACTAATTAAATAACCGGACTACCGTGCTCTCTGCCCAGGTCGGCTACACTGGCTACACTGCTAAAGTTAGCGAGCTAGCGACGAGACCTAAAGGCAGGGCTGGGATTTCTTTGATTTTGATACTCTCAGAATCTCCCTCCCCTTCTTCACACTGCCTCCCCTAGCTCTGGGCGGAGGAGGCGGGGCTTTGAGGGGGCTTCAGTCTATCAATCACGCTCAATTGCTCTAATTTGCATGTCAGCAGCTGATAGGGCGGTCTGAGGAGCAGGAGGCCGTCGAGGATACGAAGAGACCAGGGCCAGGGTGGATCTGCTCTCCGTGCTTCACAACACCCTCTGGTGTCCGGATATACATGGAGTCAACATAAAAATGGAATTGGTAAGTGCTGACCTCTGTTTGCACATCACTAGAGGCCTTTCTTGTGTGTTTATCTTCCTTGAACCCATTTTCTCTCTGTTCTGCAAGGGGCGGACCCTAACACAAGTATACAGACAAACATACACACACACACACACACACACACACACACACACAAACACACTCATGCACACACACACATACAGACAAACACACACACATATACTCACACTCTCATGCACACCCACACACCCACCCCCACACACACACACCACACTCACCCATGCACACAAACGCTCTCTCTCCAACAGCCTCCATATATCTGCCGTTTCAGGACAGACCTGCTGCTCGTTGGCAAACCCACGCAAAGCCTGTGTCCCCGCGTGGTTTCATCGCTAGCCAGCACGGACGCTGTGCCGGAGACCTGGCCGAGTGTGTCTTCTGTGATCTTCACATCCATTTTGTGACTAACATAATGCCGTCATTCTGAGAAAAATAGAGGATGTGAAACCTAAGCCCTAAGCCCTATGCCCATTGCCCATTGCTCCAAACTCTCTTATCTCGGTTCTCATGGGGTTGGGATTGGAGTCGAGCATTCCCAATGCCACCAGGGAATGCGAGGAACACATTGGCCCCACTTACTGGGATCTGGCCGTTGATGACCACCTCCTCGGCAAAGCGCACCTTCACCGGGTTGGACTTTAACTTGGCCTTCTTGGCGGCACTGATGAACGCAGATTTAGGGGACTGAAGAGAAAGAGAGGGAGGGAGGGAGAGAGAGAGGGATGAGGGAAATCTGTCTGAGAACTCCAGCAGCGTGTCATCCATCTCCGGACAGATGTATCATGTGCCGTCTGAGCAACACCGGCATTAACATCAGAATCCTCCCGTTGTGGACGAGGAGTTGATTTAATACAAGTGTGCGTGTGTGTGCGTGCGCGCTCTCGGTTGTCAGCGAGCCTGCAAAGCAATGTGTGGTGAATGGCTGCAATTACAGGCTGCATTAGAGGGCCTGCCGTGCTCGCGCCACTGTGTCCCAGAAGGATTCTGCGACCGCTCCTCCCTGCAGGAGGGAGCTGTCTACCTTTTCGCCGGATGATAAATACCCTACCCCGGAAAACCCCTATGACTAACGAGAAGCATCAGGTGCAGAATAGGCCGAATCTGTGGTCCTGTCATTCAAAGTACAGTATATCGTTTAAACGTCGGAGAATCCATGGGATTGAATGGGCAATGCATCATTTGCATTGCTGCAGTTAGATCACTGTTGCAACATTTAACCTTACATTTTGAATTTAATTGAAGTTCACTTGCGGAGTCTGAATTGCATGCGGCCTGACGTGCAGACAGTCTAATGTGGTGCAGTGTAGCTGCGTCTCTGCGGAGATTCACACAGCGCTCTAATCCCCGTCGACCTATATATGCACACAGTATATCAGTGTATCCCGGGTCTCACAGGGGGCGGGCCTGGAGCCGGATCGCACCGCCGTAACAACAACCACCACGCACACTGTTACCATGCCGACAAACAGTCACCGCAGCTTCGCAGAGTCGCACACGCAAACGCACATGAACACGCACACACACACACACACACACACACACATAATACTGGACATCCGTGGATGGCTGTTTCCTTATTCTTCTTGAATAAACCTTTTCTAAAACATGGATAAAGAAATACTCACTGGGTAGGGCTGAACCACGGTCAACACTATGGACTCTTTGCAGCTCCTGTTGGACAGACACACATGCACATACACAATCACACACACACACACACACACA
>JAOPJJ010000080.1:804063-814642 GCA_027122795.1 Enchelyopus cimbrius | reverse complement strand
TCCCCAGGGATCGTGTGCAATTTTGCGAACAGACAGGCAGGAAACAAAAGTCCTTTGTCAGCGGCGGACGGCGGCGGACGGTTGGCATCCAACCCAACGGGGGTCCGTTCCTTGGGCTGACCTCTGAATTAACTACCCCTCCCATCACCACGGCTCCGCCGCCACCGCATGACCTGTGCATGAACTTGGGTGTTTTTTTTTGCGTATGCATGTGGCCCAGCCCAGCTGTCAATGAATGCTAATGCCCTCTTGAAATAGCACTGGAAAACTATTCATTTTGGGAGCAGGTTGATGCAGAGACTTAAATAGTGTTCCTCTGTGCCGGGGGCTGACTGGAAGACGTGCATAACAACACAAGACGCTGTCCTTTACACACACGCACGCACGCACGCACGCACGCGCGCGGCTCATTTCAAGAGCATAGCATTCGCACGTCGTTGTTGCATGACATATTATGGACAGGCTGGAGCGTTGGCACAACGATCCTCATTTGTTCCGCTCCCTGTGCTGATATGACGATGAGTAGGTCTACCAGCCGTTTTGCAGCGCTCTGTCACACTCCAGCAGTCAAGCTGAGGACAAGACGGGCATTGGGTTTCTAAATACGTACGCGTGTACTTCACTCACATGACTGAACCTCCTACCCAGATACCTTTGGCTCCTTCTCGTGGTTTGGTTCCCTTCTCTGCGAGCGATGACAGCAGCAGGTTGCATCACATACAAGGGATGTACAGATTGAATGCTACAATTCAAACTACAAGTACTTATGGGTATATTTAGTATGGCTTGATGTTAGCAGACAATTGAGTTAAGACTACGGCCAGCCATTGGAGATCCCAAACTGAACCATCTGGTGAAATGTAGGCCAGTTGAGTACCGTAGGAGGGAGATGCAGGAGGTTGAACTTCCGCTGTGTGCGTAGCATGAACATGATGAACCCTGTACTGAATCTGATGTTCAAGCACGCTGGGGCCACTGTGAGGTGTGTCCTAGTTCTGGGGTATTGCCTGCAAACATCAATCTTTCCCTCCGTTTTCCTGGGTGGTAAATGGCACCAGCGAGTTTAAGAAGGGAGAGAGAGAAAATATATGTTCCTTATCTCGTTCCACAGATCTCTGGGCGCACTGCCGCTAGATGGGTCTGGCAGGGCTTTCAGCTTTGCAGATGTGAATGCACCAACTGCTGCAGAGACTCTTCACCCTTGGCAGTCTCTCAGTCCTGGCTGAGGTCTCAGTGGTATTGGCTCTTGCAAAATGCTAATGGCTGTCTTTATTGACAATTGTTCATCTATTCTGAATACATCCTTGTTCTTCCAACCGTAATATCATGATGCAATCTGGACTCTGGTTGAGTTTCATGTAGACCGCTGACCAAATTTTATTGCAAAACCAAGTCCTTATACTTGGATTCCAAGAGCCATCGCTGGTGGAGATGGATTGAGCTGTTCTGTCTTTCCCTCTTGGGGTTGGCCTGTGGAAAAGGCCACAAAGGGCGAATGCTAGTTTAACATCTGTGTGCAGTCGATCAGTATTACACTATTTGAAATAGCCAACGTCTACCATCTGGGGTCTGGCTCACACTCCGCAAAAGTGATGACGGGCGATGAAACCTCTGCAATGTTTGTGTCTCTATACCTAGCTCTCATGCTCTGATACGACCCAGGAGGACACCCTCGTTCAAAATTAAACAAAGAATAAAACTGTTACTCGGAATGTTTCTGAAATGTTAATATCTTCTTTGTTTACTATGTTGGCAAAGCCTGCAAGGTTAGTGTTGATCCAGCCCCGGCAGAGAGGCCAAGAACTCCAAATGACAGCACAGCTGGACTACCCAGGGCCAGGGAGCACAGCCATGATGGAGAGATGTAAGTTACTCTCCACAGCAACCATGGTAAAGACTTGCCAAGAATGGCCCTGTAAATATCCACATTGTGTCGCAGGGACAATGCTCAGAATCACCTAAAACTCAAATTTGAGGGGGTTCAAATTTTTTAATGAACCAATATCTTTTTATTAGATTTTCATACAGCGATACAGAAATTGTTGAACAGGGAAATCAAAGTAGAGAAAATCTATCTTTTTAGTTTACTAATCAGGTATTTGTGACAGTCAGAAGAGGGGAGAATTGCACTTTTATATCCCTAGGCTACAAGAAGGTGTCAGTCTAGTTCTTCTCACTATTCTGTGTTTTATTGTTCTCATTTCATCTCCAATCTCAACTTAATAGAAATGTCACATATGAAAGGTAAACATTCACAGAACGTTGTTTCTCTCTAGCCCAAATCACTCAATCACTACCAGGACCTCCAGCTAAATAGATGCGCTTGATTGGCTGTTAACGCATGCATGCTCTGTATATAAAACGAGATTGGGAACAAAGAAGATTTTGAAAAAGTGGGCTGTTTCCTCTGTAGACCTATGGCAGAACGAGATGACGGCGAATCATCTCAACCCTTTTCTCATGTTCTGTAGTAGCAGCACGAAACACAGGCTTAGCCTTATCGCACTTAAGGCATTCCACTGCTACAGTTGTGTTCAATCAAAGGAAGCGAAAAGCTCCCTTCCGTCCCTTCCCGCCATAAATCATTCCTCTTCAATCCCGGCACCTCTTCCATTTCAAAAGGCTCTGCTGACAAAAAAACGAATTTAGCCACGGAATCCTCCCAAGTTGTCTAACGTCAGACGGTAATCTGTTAGCCAGCGGTGTATATGCTAGGGGCCCGGCCGGCGTGCCGCTGTTTGCGTGGCTCCGTAAGGAAAGCGACGGCGCGTTTACACTGACACCGGTTCACCGCGGCGGGGCAAGGCTGCGGAGCTGGCATGTAAACAATGGGGATCAGCAGAACGGGCAGAGAGAGAGAGTACTTCCTGGGGTCTCCTGACACGTTCCTGGGATTTGTCTAGCTCTCTCCGCGCACAGTATGAAAGCCCTGACACGGAGCACTCTGGGAAATAAAGCACGGTGCTGTGAGGGGAATTATTGGCAGCAGAAATGACACATTGATTTCCTGCGAGGAGCCCAGGAGGGGCGGACGACACGGAGCTCTTAGCAGCTTTTGCTTTCTGAATGAACAGCCGGGGGGGGGGAGGTAGTGACGGGGCGCTCCGGGGGTCTGGCACCACGCTGACAGTGGAACAAGTGCACACTGGTGTGTGCGGTCTATGGACCGGTATCTACAGGCCACTGTGACCAGGTTACTGATGCACACTGCTGGGCGTGAAATTGTTAAAGTTGGAGATGGAGGCAACCAAGGCCAGGCGGTGTTCGTTTCAAGAGTTAAACAATTAAATAAGCATCGTTTATAGAAGCAGCGTGATCCCAGCGTCGTGGTTGCTGAGTGTCTCCCCCTCACTGCTAGCGGCACACTCCGTCTCAATGTCAAAAATCTGCCTCAAAACCACAAATATCTGAAACGACTCAGACGTCACAGAGTGAAGCTTCGAGCGGTCACCTGTCACCACATCCTCCTCTTCCTCTTCTTCCCCCTCCTCGATGTGTGAATAGACTCTTTGACTGCTTGACCCCGCTTGTCTGTCTGGAGCTCACACATGTCGGCCCTGTAGGCGACGTCAGAGCAGGCCGTCGGGACCCCCGCAGACACGCATCACTGCCTACCGTCGCGGATGACACGTCTGACAGAAGTAAACTGATGTTTTCCATCAAACGCCGTCTAGTTCAGTTTGTTCCACGCGACGGTGGGGCAAACAGTGAATTTCTGCCGGGGTTGGACAGGACATCCTATCACACATCTGTGATATTATCCCTGAACTTTGTGTCAGAGAGATCCGCACAGAGACATGACAACTGGTGTAATCACAGGATACAGTGAGTGGAGGGTCTGCTGTTTTTAGACAGCTCTGACAAGCAGCAAGTCTCATGCTGTCAGATGGAGATCCAGAAGGAGTTCAGGGGCGGTTTCACTGAGAGCGTCCGTACTCGGCCCAGCGGGCCCCAGATCACTGCTGCTGGGGGCAGGGCCACGGTCCGTACCGATGCAGGCCGGGGGGTGGGGGGCTTCAGGCAGATTGGACCGTATGCACCTGGTTACAAACACGTCAATAGCAAGCCATACCCGGATCCTCCCTGCGCCTTGACTTAGTCAGTGTCCTGGCAGAGGGAGGGTTACAGGATTCTTCAATGGAAATTGAATCCAACGGTTTAAAAAAAATTGCTGAAGAATCAGGCACACGCTTTTGATATCATTGAAGGACAAAGAATTGCAGTGAAATGTCTGTGATTTTGTAAAAATATACCACCATAAACAAAAGAGCATTCATGTGAGTAATGTTGTCCTTGAGAGAGGGCTCTGTTGCGCTCCTGTAATCCACCTGGCTGGCACATCCATACTGCTCATTTATTAGGGTTCTGCTCTCTCGACACGCCGTCGGTAATCATTAGGTAACGGCAGCGTCTGTGACAGATACGGAAACATTAGAGCCCTATTTTTAGTGAGGACACGAGCGCACTCAGTGTATGGATATCGGGTCTCAATAGAAGAGAAACGCAATCGATCGCCGATATGAAGGCATGTGAAATGAGCTGGAGATATTGTCTCCATGAAGTAGGAACGTTGAGTTCGTGGATATGAATATATAGGAAGCCCACCACTTAGTGTTTGTTCATGGTGAAAAAAAAAAGGATATACATACACATACTTTGTCTGTCTGTGTGTATGTGTATGTATGTATGTATATATATATGTATATATATATGACACACATTTTAAAAGTGCGAGTCATACCTTAGATTTTCATGATGTGCATTGAGGAGTCACAGAGTTTCAAACTGAGAAAATTGAATAAATGAGACGTCATGCTGTTTCCTCCACTTCTCGTCTCTCATTCAAAGGCTTCCCTGAAGTCAGATGTAGGAAGGCTGAGCGTGTTGTTCTTGATGAGGGAGTCTGGGGGGGGCGTCCTGCTCTCAGATCTGCTCTATAATACGCCTTTAGGTTCCAGGCAGGGGGTCCCCTGAGGTGGGGGCGCCCTGCGTCATTGTGGCCCCGCGTCCTCACGTCACCTTCCTGACGGAAATTCACTTTAATCCTCGCAGCCCCCGTTGACCCCTTCTTATTCTTGTGATTTCTTGTCACAGAGGGCCAAGCAGCCCTCTGAACCGACAGATTTTTTGCCTTTTCCAATTGAGCAACCGGGGATATTTTTAAGTACCAGTTGTCTGATACTTGTAAGCAGAAAGGAAAAAGAAAAGGGAAATCAATAGTTGTATTCCGTACTCCGTTGCTCTGCAACAAGACCATTAGGACAGACAGGCAGTACTGCAGAATACCACGAATGGGGGAGAAAGATTGTGGCTCAGACGGTATGCAACATGTTGGCCTCAATAATGCTCATCTCCAGACGCATTTCACGCAAAATACAACCTGGACGAACTCCAGTCTATAATGGAAAAAGCTTTCTGGCCATCCGTTACCAATATGATTTTTCAAATGACTGAGCATTGAGCATTTGCCAGTCTGCCATGAATGTAAACGATGTCTGCACACCTTCTGGGTCTCAGTGCACCTCAAGACACGAAAGACATGGCATTAAGGTCACTAAGGAACAATGCAGTGTTAAACGATCCCCCTCTGAAATAACAATGACAAACGGAGCCCGTCTCCGGGCCTGGCCTTCTGCTGTGGGCGATGGCGTTCAATCGTTTGATTTCCCCGCGCCGAAACCCGCATCCGAGGATGTCCTGCGTGGAAGTCAGATGTTTTGGTTTTGGTTTAATAAAGCCGCATCTATCTGGACCTAGCTGGCTGCGGCGCTGGCCTTCGCCCACACCAGAGCGGAGCCGGCAGCGGTAATCGGCAGGCTTTTGGATTTCTTTCTGTTTTGCACCGTGTGCCGTTGCCAATAGGAGTTGTGAAATGTGTCGTGTTTTGAGACCTGCTTGTTGCCTCGTAGTGACAAGTGTGCCAATATTCACCACTTATAATGTTGACACTGTCTTGCCCAGTGAGGGATTCTTAACAAATACAGAAAAATGTGCACACCGTGGAACAGTCTTCTGCGGGTGAGCCGTACGTCGTTGGCACTGAACGTCCTCTCGGTCGATGTTGCTGCATATTCCCAAATAAGCGGTTTACTGAAAATACATGTGGTCATTATATCAGCTCTCAGATCAGATCTAGCATGAGGCAGGATTATGAAGCAGAGCCTGGGAGGCGTGTCAGGATGGGGGTCTTGGTGGGTGAGGGGGGGGAGACGGGGAGCCTTGGTCAGTCCCCCCCCCCCCCTGTGCTGCTGCTCTCCAGGCCCTCTGGTTCAGCTGGGAGGTGATTGACCACTGGCTCTAGATGGGAATTGATTGTGTAAGGTCCTTAACAATGAAGGGCCCTCGGTACCCTGGCACACGGTCGGGGCTGTACTGTAGGATACTGTTGTCCACGGGACTCGACAGGCCGCAGCGTTACGCCGTTGGCCAGCGCCCGGCAAGGTCCTTGATTTGAGTAATGCCGGGCGTCTAATTGGGTCCCATCGATCCGTCCCTGCACCCGTTCATGACCCAGCGGTCTTGATGAATGTCCGCCGGTCTCACTAAGGTAAATATATAAATAAAGGGAGGAGAGCTTTGTAAAGGGCCGATGTGAGGAGTCAGCGAGAGGAGCCGGCCAGGGATACAGGGTTTATAGTTGGCCCTCCTGTGTTCACCGGCGTTTCTATGGCGCTGAAGGACCACCAAGGACAAGGTGATGGGTTTGTGCTGATGAGTTAATTGAGAAAATGGTCGTGATAGATAAGGGGGGGGGGGGGGGGGAATGAGGACGAGTGGACGGTCTGGCAGGAAATAAATCACACAGAACGCGCTCGAATGAGAATGTGGAGCTTTGAATCCTGAAACAACATCTGGTCATCATTCATAATGCAGGGTTTTAGAATCTGTTTTCATAATTTTCACAGTTGTACGAAGATGTGTTGTGTCTGAATTAAACAAGGAAGCCTTTAGTAGTTGAAGTCCTGTAAAATATCTCTTTTCCATGCACTGAGGGGGGTCCTTGGGACGCGGTTCGGTCCATTAGTGGGCCGCTGCGTTCTCCGCTCCGACGGGCCGGGCACAACGCGAGACTGCCCTCTGTAGTGGAGCTCGTACGTTCCTCGGTGATGAGAACCGTATGTTCCTGAACCTGCGTCACAGGTGTTGAGTTCAGGGAGCGAGCAGATGTGTGGATTACGGAGGCGTGTCGGATCATCCGACAGTTTGACCCCGTCCAAAGTCAATATACAACAGGAGCAGGTCATGCTATAAAGTCCTGTGTCTGTCCATTGAGGATCACAACTCAAAAAGCAAAGACACGTCTCAGAGTTACTAGCTTAAACGGTTTGGTTCAGATGGAGGCAGTCTTAAGTGTGAAGCATTCCTCTGGACTGCTGATACGTGTGAGAGCTTTGGACGCCCTGTATGTTGGCAACGGTGAGGGCGGGACTTGCATGTGTGCTCCAGGTGCAGTGATAGAATTCTGATCCAGGAAGTCTGTGTCCGTCAAACAGATTTTCCTTTTTTCAAATGCTTGGCGAAACTCATATTTCTTCCCCTTGTGTTTGTGGTCTATCTTCTCGTCTTGTTCTGAATCTTCTCGCTCTGGGCTCTGCTCGTCATGAGTGCACACGGTTCGTGTCGTAGTAAGCGAAGGAAAATTGTGTTGCGGTACAACGGGAACACGGTACAATGAGCGACCTTGTGTCAGCCCTACGTCTTGCCATGGTCGTCTCCTCGTCGTCCCTTCCTCCGTGGGCTCCGTTCAGCGGTTCCCGCTCTCCTGGTGGCAGCAGACCCGGCTCACAAGGGAACGGGCGAAGGGAGAAGGAGCTCGCTCACTCCCTCCAGCGTATTGATTTTCATTATTATCCCGCGTGTGATTAGAAGGTTGTACTGCCGTCATTTACGGACGTTTGTGGATTTGTTTTCGGTGGCTTCCAGCCCCACGGGCGTCAGGGAAGTGAACCCCTGCGCACGTCTCTGTACACCAGGCTGACAGTTATTACCGCCACCGTAGCGATTTACAACCAGGCTGCCTTTTGGGGCTTTGTTTATGGACAGGCCTCTGGATTTATACCGTTTATACCCTGACGCCCGCCGCCGCCGGGGCCCGCGGTTCATTACCGGCCGGCCCCGGGCCCCCGAGAGGAGGGCCGCGCTAAGAGGAAGCCGGGGCCCGTTTAACGTACCTGGTGGTCCGGCGGCGGGAGGAGGAATGAACTTCCAGAGAAGAAGAATAACGTGATTCATGTTCCGTGATTCATGTTCTGCGTCTGGCACGACACCGCGTACAGACGAAAGCACAACAATACGCCTCAAAATGTACGACTGTGCAGCAAGGTTATACGACCCAACACTCCTTGTTTGTCAGATGTATATTTCAAATTCCTTCCCTTTAACAAACCTGCCCAGACAATGGATTGGCTGAACATCTCCTTCTGGTTCAGAGGAAGCGAGAGGAGGTCTGAATGCCTGAGTGTGTTTAAGCAGAGCACTGAAGGCATCAAGGTGCTTCACTGGCCACTAGCTCGCTGCCGGCCTCTTACATTCCTAATCACTGAGCCGTCGAGGTCCTTTGCCTAACCTTTAAATTTTAAACACTCGATTTCTTCGTCGCTAAATATTTGAAGATATCATTGGCCATGAAAGTTGGGGAATATCTGTATTATAATGTTGCCTCTTTAAGTGAAAAGTGTTCCTGTTGCCATGGTGTTCTGCACCTGCTGCTGTCAAACAGAACACCGCAGAACCGCGTTCGGTTCCTCACACCACTTTCACTCGTGATCTCTTTTTGTCATTATACAAATGTGTACATTTACTCAAACTCAGAGACGGGGAGAAAAAAAAACGCGTCTCCTCCCCGAGGCGAGCTTGTTTCTATCACAATGCACAATTGCTAAAATGATGGAGTGTGTGCAGTGACAATATATTCAGGAGCTTTGCTTTGCTCCGGGCCTCCGCAGAACGCGCTGGACCTCTCTGACCGCACTCCAGCTGCTGTTATCTGAGGAGCGCTCCACCAGGGGAAAGGAGGTGGTGATCAGGAGGAGACGGCCGGGGGTAGGTGGGCTGTTGTGATGATGAAAAAGTAATTTATGAGTTCATTGCCACATGTCAAATTAAGATGAATAATAAGCTTTGTCATGGAAACGTACACCGGGGAAGTTGAAACATGACGGCAAAAAAAAAAGGTCATTATGTTATTGTCATGCTATGGTAGACATATGTAATGTTACACTTTTAGAAACGCCACTACAATTATGCAAGCGCGGTACAAATCTCAGATGCTAGCAGTGAAGCAGCGCTGCGTGACACCATGGGAGCCCGTTTGAATTTCCGCACAGTCAGATCCCAGATCTGCCAGGGTTTCACCGGTTGTGCTTGCCTCAAATGCACGTCTCACCTGCATGTGAGCCTTTGCATGCCATCAGTATACGGTATTGGTTCATTTATGACGCTGATAAAATGATAACAGAAGGGACTACGTTTGTCATTTGTGGAACTGTCTCCTATGGTATGCCACAGTGAGGTTATTCAGGCGCCGACGTTGTCAAAACCAAACCAAACCGTTTTTACTCGCATCATTTAGCCGCTCCTGTGAACGTGTTCGTGTGTAGATGCTGCAGAGCTCTGCCCACCCAGGAGGGCCTTAAAGTGGCCCCTGGGGGCGTCGGATAGTGGAAGCACTGGCTCCCACTGAGAGGCCAGTAGTCAGCATTGCTGCAGTTTTGTCTGACTGAAGAAAAAAGCGATTCAGATTCATCGTTTGGCAGACACGTTCATCCAAGGTGGTTTGCAGGGATTGGAGGCCTCTATGCCATTGTTTTACGATCGTTACTTTTTTTGTATTTTCTCCACTGATCTTGAATCTCCTTTTTCTGTCATTCATGGAAAATCTCCCTGGAATTTTGTGAAATGTTCACAACATTCGTTTGATTATTGCCCTTTGACATTTCCTCTCTCTGTCAAGAAAATAACATTAATTGCTGCAGCAAGTGGAGAAAATCCACTCTACCTGTCTTAAAGGTTCTGAGGAATCAAAAAGTCGGACTTTCTACGGGGGTGTCCGTCACCTTGACCCCCAAAGCCTAGAATGGAAAGGGCCTTCTGCCTTCCTGCTCGACGCCAAACGTCCCACTTCAAAAAGGATTCGTCAGGCGTTTGTGTCCGAGTGAGAATTCAATGTCTCTATCTGACGCTTCTCTTCTTCTGCTTCTTCTTTCCCTTGAGCCGGCTTTTCCTTTGTGCCCCGAAACAAGAAAAAACGAAATAAATAATGAAGCCAACAACCAACTCAAGGTTCGCCGCTTGTTGAAGGGGAAACCGCTTAGACCTGGGAGATCGTTTGGCAGCGCCGTGGGCCGGGAGGACATTTTGATTTAACTAAGGCTGCGTCTAACAGCGGGCTGCTCTGAGAGGGGAGAAGTGTGTGTGGTAATCCACTGTTGAGCCGCCCAGGGGATTAAGCTGCTTTTAAATCAATATCGCCCGGACAGGACCATCTTCACATCATCACGCCGCGAGTTTCTCCATGAGGGGATCATGTGCAGATGATTAAATATACAATTAGCTCGACCTTTATCCGAATAATTAAAGC
>JAOPJJ010000080.1:784777-795923 GCA_027122795.1 Enchelyopus cimbrius | reverse complement strand
CACCCAGCCTCAGACTCTCAGAATCACTCCCCTATCGCTTGGGGGGGGGGGGAGAAAACAGGTGAAGGTCATAAACAGCCATTGAAGCTAGGTGATAATCCACGTCCTCCGAGGGGCAGCCCAGGGCGAATTAGGGATGTGAGGGCCATTGTGGAGCTCCTCCGAGGTCAATATGGTTGAACCGCGGCTACATATGTATGCTAATATGCCTAATCGCGCCGCTACGAATGTCTTACAGGCGCATAAAGGGTTTAACACCACGACATCATGATATCAGGCCATCGGCTGGCAGTCAGGAGAACGCAGGGGGGGCCGCGCGTCTCATAGCAGGATGAGAGACGTTATTCCATAGTTTAAATGACGCAGAGTGCGTTGAGGGTCAAATACTGGCAGATGAATGTCAATACTTCCTGGGAATTTTTGTATTGAACATTTTTCGAGCAGAAGCGCTTAGCGTGTGTTGAATCACAACCTGCTCTTTGATGAATGAGATGACGTGTCGTTGCAGCGTGGTGCAAAGGGAAGAATGCTTTACGTCGAGAAAAACGAAATTAATCTCATTTAGCGGGAGAGAAAAAAAGACCCCGAATCTCACATAACTGTCACACAAAACACGGAAGACACAAAGGCCTGCATGCTTGAGACATACCCCTGACTGCAGCAACGGGAGAGGCTGTGGTTTCCCATGGAAACCATCAGATAAAGTGAAGCACAGGTGGGTAAGTTCACTGTGGTCAGAAGTTTGCAGCAGCAGGTTTTGGGTCAGTGGACTCCGGGCTCTGCAGGGCGTCACATAAAGAGGTCAGCTGCTGCAGCAGGAAAAACATCGCTGTCTGGTCCTTCAGTCATTTTGAATCCATTTTGAAAGGAGTGCCAGCAGTCCAACCCATTTACCTTTTTAGAATGAAGGAAAATAAAATAGTGAAAGTATAAAGAAATGTGTATTTGAATGACGGTCGATAATGACGGGCAGACCGTTTAGAAACGTGTCTGGAAAGACACGCATCTTAGGATGTGAAACAGATCATCACTGTCTCTTAGATACCTGCGGTGGTATGTAAATACATCGACAATAATAAGTATACATATATATTCTTTAAAGTAAACGAGACATTATTATACTAATATAACAATCATGAATAAATTAGGAATAATAATGATCATAATTATTATTAATATTATAATTATTATTGTTACAATTATTATAATTACTATTATTTGAATAATGTGTTCAAAAGATGTGCAGCTAGGTTGACAATCGGCTGAGAATCTTGGACACAATAATCCAAAATGCTTTGTGGGAAAAAGTTTTCTCTGATAATTTCCTGGTCGCATCCCACCTTTCCCATTCAGATCCTCTCCAAGAGTAAAAAAAACCCGCACAGGCTATCTATTCAAAAGGCATTTAGTCCATTTCTTTCGTGGCCGGTAACCCCATTCATCAATTGTTCTGGCTTGTAGATTGCATTCTAATGCTAATCTGCCGTGTTAAATATCTTTTTGTTCCCCTTTCACCGTTTTGTCATTCAGTTGATCCAGTTTTGGCCACCCATTTTATTTATTTATGCGCCTGCTTCTATTCATGTGCTCATGTATTTTTTATTATGTTGTTTCACTGTCATGCAGTGTCAACTCACTCCATTCAACCCGGGCTCCTTGAGGGCCTGCAGGGACAAAGCGTGAACACACTGCACTGCATTCACTCCGGCCAGCTGGATGGGCTGAAAAAACCTTGTGAAAAGAATCGCTCCACAATGGACACAGAAGAAGTGCACAATGCTAACAGTTTTCCAAATACCACTGATTGCTTTCATCACAATGAGGGAAAGCAGCCGCTTTAGCTGAGCTCCACTTCAACAAACAACGCCGGCACAAAACCTCCAAACCCGCGTTTTGTTCCCAGACAAAACCTCCTCCACCGTCTAAACGCTCCCAGAGCAGAGAACAGTCTCTCCGCTTTCTTCCCTTTTCCCCAAGTAAAGGAGAATAAAGGGAGGAGAGAAAGGGAGGGAAATGGTCACTGAACTAGTAACGCAAGTTCTTTCTACAGACCTGACAACCTTTCATGGGTTCGGATCACACAATGGTTTGCTGTGGCCTTGTGGGTTTATTTTTAAGAGCTGGAAATTAATTTTGACGCACATGGTTTTTACAATTACACTCTTTACAAGATAAGACAAACAATAGCGCCGATGTATGCCATTGAATGCGTTCATTCACACAAGGAGCCAGAAAGAATAAACCCATTGAATAATCAACACATTCCAGGAATCTTTCACTAAAAGAAACGTAACTATTTGTAGTGCGTAAAAGGCTTTCCTTTGCGTAAAGGTCACCTCGCCGTTTTTTGGGGGGCAGAGCGGGAAGTTCCATGGAGAGAAGTGATCAGGCTCACACAATGCCCAATACACAGCCTAGAAAGGCTTTAATGAACCGTGACGGAGATGATTATCCCTGGACTGTCCAAATTAGTTTTGCATAATCGCTTTGATCCTTATGAATTAATCTGCTAATGTAAACTGGGAGGGGAAGCTTTCTGTGAATCGTGGATTTTTTGTGTGTTATTCAAGGTGTTTTGCTAAAATAAATGGATTGCACTATAAACCGACCCCCCCCCCCCCCCCTCCTCATCCTCAACACACACACAACTTGTGTTACCGTTACATTTTGGATTTTTTAGATGTATTCCATTTTACGTGGAAAGTAATTCTCAGTTTTTTTTGTTTGGTTTCTTTTTTCTCTCCAAACGATGTAAAGAGACACTCTGGTGACACTTAAAGAAGTCTGAAAGACACTTTTGTTCGGTAAAACAAAGCAGACCCTTTTCTCTCGCTTCCTGAGAACAGAGAGATGAAGAGGGAATCCACTCTATTTTATCTCACATCCTGATTAAAATGGTGATAAATAAGGTTTGGGCTCAATGGGCTTCTTGAGATTCCCTCAGTAAGGCTATTCACAGGCGCCAACAAAAGCGCTTTTTGGAGGATACCTTACACACATATATAGGCCTATATACACATACATACATATATATAAATATACATATGTATATACATATATATAGGCCTATATATATACCTTACACTCCACCGTCCATCCGGGGGACAGATATCTTGTGAGTTCATCAACAAACAGAAACATTGCCATGCCTTCTGTTTTCCCCAGACGCTTTTATTGGAGTCCGTTGTAGTTTGAAGTACATAACGGTGTTAAAGAAAACACAAAACATACAAAGTCCAGATGAGTTAGTAGAAACGCAATCTGTTGCACATGAGAGCCGAGATGTCAAGAAGAAATGTAAGCACCCGACAAAAAAAATGTAACTCAAAAAAATGTCGGACCCACTGTTGGAACTTCGTTGTTCTTTAAACAAGGGCAAGAAATTCAACATGTGAATAACAAAATAATAACATCTGCAATATTCAATCGCCTTGAATAAATTACATCCTCTACATTTTATGTGCAAATGATCCAGAGCTATCTTTGTGTCTCCGTTATGATTCCACTAAACAATAAATATTACAGACATCTATAAAACAGTTTTTAAAACTTAAAATAGAAACCCAATTTCTAGTGAAATACGCAATTCCAGGCCCTATCCCAAACGCTAGCCTAATGTCAAATTTCCTAGAGTTTTTTAAAAATCTGTACAGATTTACAATCGTTCAAGAAAGGAATGGGTCATTCTTCTTGAGTTAAACCAGTGAAGGTAATCAAAGTCCATGTTTGCATTAATTAACGACTAGTGTATCCAGTGATAAACAGGATGGAGAGCCAGACAGGCGCACCTGTTGGAACAGGTGCCGAAGCTTGGCGCAACAACAAAAAAACTGAAACTGAGAAGCATATGACCGAATCTTCACATTGCCGGCGTGCCTTTTAGCAAATTTAATATCTCCTGGAGTCTCTCCTGCGGTGCCCGTGGAAACATTATCAATTAGAGGGGATTTCCAAATAAACAGGACTTTAGATCAAGGTATCGACCAACACACATGTGATAAGAGAGGGACCACGAGCACTTTATCACATGTACAAGTTTGTGCATGCATAATAAACTCTTGCATGTTATTTTTTCCTGTCACATTTCTTTTCTCGGAAGTCCAAAGTGTATCTATGCTCCTTGCCATCATAAAGCGGCCGCGTACGCCGGGTAGGGTTCGAGTTGCGGTTTGCCCATCCCGGGCAGGAGGATGTAGGCCAGGGGCGGCTGGAGTCCCGCTGAGGGCCAGGCCGTGCAGTTACAGGGGATCATGTAGCCCGGGTTGCCCGGGGACGGGTGCGAGTGGGTGTGGGCGTGCGTCCCGCCGCCGGTCCCGGAGAAAGCCGTCGCAGCGCCCGGGTAGCCCAGATGAGACGCGTACGGAAACGAGTGCGGAGAAAGCTCGGACATCTTGGATCCCAGGTCGAAGAAAGAGTACGGGTTGGCGGCCATGGACGGGTTGAAGAAGACCCGGGCGGCCGCGGCTGCTGCGGCCGCGGCCGCCTTGTCCGGGTTCCCCATGAGGGAGTCGGGGAGCGCGCCGCCGGAGAGCGCGCTCACCTTGAGCGCCTCGTGCTCTCCGAGGTTGTACGGAACCGGGAAGGAAAACTTGTCTTTCTTCATCAGAGTTTTGGGCTTCCTCCTCGGCCTGTACTTGTAGTCTGGGTGTTCCTTCATGTGCATGGCGCGCAGCCGCTTGGCCTCGTCGATGAAGGGCCTCTTCTCGGCCTCGGTGAGCAGTTTCCACTCGGCTCCCAGCCTCTTGCTGATCTCAGAGTTGTGCATCTTCGGGTTCTCCTGGGCCATCTTCCTCCGCTGGGCTCTGGACCAAACCATGAACGCGTTCATCGGACGTTTAACGTGATCCATCGGTTTAGACATGTTGGTACAAAGTTGATCTGGAGACAAAGCACGAAGAATAAAGTCAATGGGACGCGTAATACCGGAGCATGCCCGCAGACACACAATGCATGCCCGAGTTAAAAAGACATGCCGTTCACGTAAAGGTAGAGGAGGTGACTTACATGAACTTCAATTCTTCATCCCTCCGCTGGTTATCCGCTGGGAAAGTGAAAAAGGAGCCCGTCTCGTTTCACTGTTTAGGTGTTCTGACTCATGACGGCATCCAGAGAGCGGAATCAGAGCTTTCTTCAAAAGTGTCTTTGTATGGTCTCCTTGTGTCCAGACGGTGTGAAACACCACCGCACTGTCGTTTATGGAGCTGACTGATCCGTCCGGGCTGGGGCCCCTGTGAAATACTGGCTCCAGCTGCAGGTACGGAGAAAGTGCCGCGGACGCATGCGCACTCGCTGTGACACAAGCAGTTGTGTGAGCGCCGTTTTATTTGATCCCGCCTACCGCGCGGCGCACGGAGCGAGCGCGCGTCTCCGCATTCTGGATCTGCGTCTCCCGCGTTCAGAGCGGTTCACCTTACAGCGATGGACCGCAAGATGGAGGATTTTATATTTATAGTGTGGCACAGATTATTGCCGTACCGTATTTTAACATGACCCAATTTGACAATACGCAAGTCATGTGGTTCATGCATGTCACATCTTTAAAACCTGAGAAGTCGAGTTTGATAATGTGGTGTTTTTCTATTAATGTACGGTGAAGTAATTGCATTTATAAATAGCCTAATGATTGAACCTAAACAGACTAAAGCGAGCTGGACAGGGACAAGCGGGGGCACAATGTCATATCTTTAAAGAACTGAAAACGGTTAACAGTTGAAACATTTGGAAGTAGGCCTTCGGCAGTTAACTATCACGTTAAAGTAGGGCAAAATTACTCACAAACATGATATAATTAAGAAATAATTGTCATTTGTGTTTTCTGTACAGTCTATTGTGGACATTCCTATAAAGGTGAATTGGCCGAAGTCTCGACTCTATGCCTCCTTGCAAGGTAAATAATTCCTTTAATTTTCATGATGCTGTTCATTTGACACATGCACAATTAAATAGTGAGCGGCGTTGAAGTGTCTCTAATCGCCCATATTGGTGAAATTAATTATTTTCCTGAAACCCCTCCTTTTCACTCTCACTTCAAAGGACCTTCCCAGGGGCATCGGATCCACAGCTGGAATATTCCACTAACATTAATAACACACTTATCTGAGGAGGACTTGTTGCGTAAATTGTGCGTAAAAGTGGTTTGTTTCCACACCTTCTGTGTGGGACACTCAAGGGGGGTGGGGGGAGAGGGGGGTGGGGGGTTGTATCAAACAATATTGTCAAAGGCGAATTAAGCTGCAGGTCTTCGCGTTTATATTAGGATATAAATGGGTGTCAAATTAAATTCTTTGGAATGTTTCTTTTTTCGTTATTTTGCCTCATCCATGGCCCAAAACGACTTTACCTCGTTATTTGCAGCCATTAATATTGTTGTTATTGTGGTTCTGGTTACAATTGCTAATACAACCATTATTGTCATTACTTGAACAAATGAAAAGCACACACTATTCATCATTATAAAAAACATAACACAAATATTGACATAGGCCTACATGTATGAATAACACAGCGCTCGTTGCATTCATTCCGTATTATTACTAACATTATGGGCCTGCTATTTGATAATTATTCTTATGATTATGACTGTGATTATTATAATAATACTAATTATTATTATTATAATTATTACCAATATTATTATATTATAATTATTATTCTTTTATTTGGTATTATTATTTTTAATAGAAATCAGCTTGAACGCGAGCGCCCGTTAAACGTCCGCGCGGCTCTGAGGGGCCGCAGCGCCGCGTCCGTCTATAGTAGGAGCGCGCGGAGGGCCTTTTGTCTGAGGCTGAAACCCGATGACGAGCTCGAGGAGAGATGACAATGCGCATCACGACCTCCCGCTGCTGCCGCCGCCGCGGACACACTGCGGTGCGGTGGCCGCCGTCAGAGCGCACCCATTGTGGCGCGCGTCTCTCACCGTGCAGCGGCACCCCCCCCCCTCCGCCCCCCTCTCCTAGCCTACTTTTCTCTATCACTCTAATAACATTACAGCACGACACCCCACACTCCGGCACACACACACGCACGCGCACACACGCACACACATAGGCATGATGAACAAACACAGACACATTCAGTTGTATTAAATGTGGGATTGAAAAAGGACTATAAGAATGCATTATTTAGAGTTTGAGTGTTGACATTGTTGTATCATGTAATAAAGTATTGTTCTCACTGCATTTAAGAAGAGGCAACACTCTGCCCTTAAGAGGAGACATATATCCACTTCTTCTCATTTGGTCATCATGGGAACCTAATTGATCCATCATATCCAATCCGCCTGAAGAACCGCTCGATATGTTTTTCCTCCACTTGCAGAAACAAACTTGCATTCATTCCATTAAGAGCTGCTCACCTCAACGCCAGATACATTGGTGTCAGATTTGACTTTATTGGTTGTGTTTTTTTTCTCTCCCTGGCTTGGTGTGTTCTCAACCCGCGTGGCGCGAAAGAGCACCTCAATAATTCAAGATGAGTGAGTGCGAGCTGCAGAATTACCGATCATGGAGTCCAGCCCTCCTAGACGAAGCACCTCGCAGCTCACTGATGATCAGGCTGAATGGACGGAGGGATAAATCTATAGAAACTATAGAATATAAATAAACAGAATATAAATATGCAGAATACAAATATACAGAATGCAGATAGGCGGAGTCAGACAGCAGTAACACAACCCGCAAAATGTGGACATCTCCTTATAGACACACACACACACACACACACACACACACACACACACACACACACACCGTGCCATCAGCATCTTTAAGATAGTGTCACTGAGATGTTTGTAGCTTGACTGATTCCCTGAGAAATCTTCAATACATTTCACTGTGTAGTTTAATACGGACACTGTCCATATTACTAAATACTCAAACTCACAGGAATTAGTTTTTTATTTTAGATTGTGTGCATATACCCTTCATACGCTCGATTCAAATAGGTGCTTACTTACATTTTTAAGTCATAATGGAAACGTACTCCAGGTAGACCAGAGGTGACTTTCTCCCGTGTATACCTGAAAAAAACAAACATTTTTTCTTTCCGACACTCTAAATCCCGCTGGAGGTTACAGCGTTAGATGAAATGCTCCTAAGTATCGTGGGTATGGTCTTCGGGGTGAAATGGGGAGGGGCACGACGAGCTCGTGCCAGGACATGAACCCCCATCGGAGCAGGCCGATCTGTCCATAAATATCCTCACCTTTTACTTTCAATAATAAATCAATTGAATCATCTCTATGTTTAAATCCTTCAGCACCAAACTGTGCTGTTAAGAGTTGAGTTCAGGTTTGTGATGGGAATATTAGTCCAACAAATTGCTGATGAATTTATGAAAATAAATAATTCCAATAATACGCCTATTTTGCTAGATTCTTTGATTCACGATTTAGATGAATTAATTGATCACTTATTAGCATCTTGAGTTTAATGAGTCGGTAGTTTGGGTCCAATCAAAACGTCCATTTGTTTTAACAGTTCCCTGAAATGAACTGGCACGGAACATGTGGACGTTATATTCTGTGGGAACACAATGTGTCCACTTCACTTTAATGACGCCAAAATGAAATGATTCAACGTGAAAGTGAGAGAGGTCTCCACGCCTGATGAGCCGTGGCCGGACCCAGCACCAATCCATCACCTCCACGCTGGTTCTACCTGAACCACCTGATCCGGGGTCAGCCATCGACGGGGCCCTGCATGACGAGCAATTTAGCGATGGGCCACCGACGGAGTTCTGTTTCAAGATGGCCGCCCTCAGATGACATGTCACCGCGGTCCTAGCGGTGAAAACACAAGGGGAAATTAAACAGGCTTAATTGCGACGCAACACAAAGACGAGATTGGTGGAGTCACAATGGACGCTCCACTCCCAGCGCGATGACTCACAGAGCCGCGCGGTCGGGATGAAACGCATAATTAATGTTGAATAAAGTTAATATTTCTCCAAACGACGTGACCTATTTCGAACGTTTGTGTTCTGTGAACACATTCAGCGCGTGCCAAATGAGTTGTGCACTCCTGTAATCACCTAATTATACAGCCCCCCTTCGCCCTGCGGGGAGCACAATGTCTTTGTCTCTCTGGGAATTATTTTTGGTGAAGAACCAAAATATTTACTCTTGCGCGCAACCTAAATATTGCGCATATCAAGAGGAATTCAGAAATAATCCCCTCATAGTGCAAAGTATTAACTTAATCACATTAGGGGGGAATACTATTGATAGTGGTCGTGATGATGATGCGTTCGCGCTGAAATCTCCACCGCTGACAATACAGCAGCCCGACGAGATAGGACACATTGCAGCGACTATTAAATACAGAGCACTGGAACAGATACATGGCCCTGAGGTGTGTGTGTGTGTGTGTGTGTGTGTGTGTGTGTGTGGATGTGTGTGTGTGTGTGTGGATGTGTGTGTGTGTGTGACGTTCTGCATTTATATATGTTTGCACAAGAGTGTTTGTGTGGAAGGGAACTACAAGGGTACAATATTTGTTTGTCTGCGTTTGTTTGTTGGTCAGAATGTGTGTGTGTGTGTGCGTGTGCGTGCCTACGTGTGTGTGTGTATGTGTGTGCGTGTGCGTGCGGGTGTGCGTGTGAGAAGGTAAAGGGTTCAGCGGGGGTGCTGTGATTGCCAGTTCACTCTTCAAGGACCCGTACTGGCGGACACAACACAACGCTGAGAGAACGCCATGTGGCGGCAGAATCGACGCACACAGAGAAGTCGGCCAGACGCCGGCTAACGCCTCGGTACAATCTCACCGCCGCACAATATCGCACCGCCGCCGGCACGCGGGGTTCAGACTGAAATAATGGCCGTCACCACCGCCGGCCGCCTCTCGCATCATCATCTCACCATCCACCCCCCCCCCCCACCCCCCGCTCACCTTTTATCCGAGTCCTGGACGTCCTCACATGGCCCGCCCCCCCCCGGGGCGCGGCGGGGGGGGGGCGCGCC
This sequence comes from Enchelyopus cimbrius, assembly GCA_027122795.1. Classification (NCBI taxonomy): domain Eukaryota; kingdom Metazoa; phylum Chordata; class Actinopteri; order Gadiformes; family Gaidropsaridae; genus Enchelyopus; species Enchelyopus cimbrius. The sequence goes on along the minus strand of JAOPJJ010000080.1, from coordinate 785,962 downwards.
CCAGCCAGTCTCCATTCTCCAACGAATCCGTCTCTCTGACGCAGAGGAGCAGGACTAATGCGATTGGACGACGGCTCCCGGCGCCCTCTGCGGACCTTGGAGGGTGCGGGGGGGCCCTGACGGAGCGCTACTGATGTGGCGTCCTGTGGGCGCCGGCGGGAGAGGGTCCGGGGGGACCCGGGGGGTCCCGGGGCCGCTCAGAGGAAGGGGAACCAAATGGAGTAGGGAGTGAATGTCATTACTCTGATGGAGCAGCGCAAGTCACTCCAACTGGGGGGAGGGTGTGTGTGTGTGTGTGTGTGTGTGTGTGTGTGTGTGAGCTGGCGGTGGTACTTTGATTTACAGTGGGGACCGAGCGCTTCAGCACCTTGGGGTGCAAGACTAATGATTTGAAGTGGCTGGGTGAAAAAAAAAGAGACCTAAAAGAGAATTTACACACACACACACACGGAGTGACTATATATCAGAATGCGCGCGCTCCAGACTGTCTTGGTGAATTCATTTCATATTCGATATCTCATCAGGAATACCTCATAGACATTCCCCCCCCCCTCCCCCCTCAAGGAGGTGAGGGGGGGGAGGAACGGAGCACATGTTGGTTCTGTACACCAAGCAAACTCACTTTTTATTCTTACATATTGACCATCAGACGTCTCCATCGGTACCTCCACGGGGTTAGGGAGCGGTCAGGCGTCTGTGACACCCGCTAAAGCGCTCTGTGTCACACGTTACGGAAGAGGGAAAAGTTCCTCTGTGACCCCCCCTCGCACCCCGCCCCACGAAAAAAAGAGGCTCCAATTGATTTTTTCCAAGAAGAAGAAGAAGAAGGGAGAAACAGCATTTGGCTTCAAAGGGTTTCTGGATCTAAACGTTAAGCTGGCCCCAGGAGGCGGCGGCGGCGCGTTCAGCGCCCGCTGCAGAGGGAGAATCAGTCCAGTACCTGTGATTAACTCTAATTTAAAACACCGCGCTGACGCCCCCCCCCCCCCCCCTCGGCAAGAAAAATACTAAATAAAAAAAGGAAAAGGCATGTGATTACTAATGTGTGTGCGTAGGGAACGCGGCGCGGCACGCCGTTGAGGTGGAGTGTTTATAGGAGCGCCATCAGCCTCCACGCATCCAGCACTGCCTACTTAGCTTAGCTCCTTAGCTTAGCTCCTTAGCTTAGCCAGGCTCGTTATGTTT
>JAOPJJ010000080.1:351413-362772 GCA_027122795.1 Enchelyopus cimbrius | reverse complement strand
CTCTCTCTCTCTCTCTCTCTCTCTCTCTCTCTCTCAGGAGGTCCAGAGCAAGAGCAAGGTGTGTGCCAACGTGTTCTGCGGGGCGGGCCGAGAGTGTGCGGTGACGGAGAAGGGTGAGCCCAGCTGTCTGTGCATTGAGGTGAGCGATCCAATCACTGCACAGCAAACAGTAAACACGACACTTTTGTTCACAAAAGTGTTGGCGCTTGTCTCTCTAAATCTCTCATCTCTGTCCCATCTCTCCAACTCTCTCTCCCTCTCTCTCTCTCTCTCTCTCTCTCTCTCTCTCTCTCTCTCTCTCCCCCCCCCCTATCTGGCGGTCTCAGAGCTGTAAGCCCCACAAGAGGTCCGTGTGTGGGAGCAATGGGAAGACGTACAGGAACCACTGTGAGCTGCACCGCGACGCCTGCCTCACCGGCCTGAAGATCCAGGTGTCCCACGACGGACACTGCCAGGGTGAGACCCCTCCTCCTCTTCTCCTCATCAGACCCTCGGCTCAGAACATCTGCACCTTGGGGTGCGCAGATGTTCCAATATATGGACGTGGCCCTCCGTTGGTCAGAACCGCCCCAGCCAGTCAGAGGAACGTTCTGGCGCAATCCGGCTAGAATTAAAGTGAAAACATTCCATGCACATTCCTGTTAATCTTTGAATGCCATTACTCAGTCTATCTGGGACGTCTGATTGGTCCGTATCTTGCTCCGCCTCCTTCCGGAGAAGGTTAGGTGTCCTGATGGACGGACCTAATAGAAGATTAAAACCACTACGCTGTTGGAATGTCAAGTACGGCAGGAGAGGGCGGTTTGAACCGGATTAGAGTCGCTCATTATTATGACTCATTACTAGGCCTCTAATAGTCCAGTTCAAAGGTCAATTGGTAATCATCTGTCCCTGTGCACCCAACAACCTTCTGTAGGAGGTGATGCAACAGGTATGTCTCCTCTGCACTCTGTCTCTCTATCCCTCTCTCTTTCTCTATCTCTATCTCTCTTTTCCATTATATTTCTCTCTCTTTATCTTTTAGAGGCGGCTAATGGCTCCATAGCCTGCCGTATTAATGTAGAACTACATCTAATATTAGTGAGGATTATCTTATCTCCGCCGCGTACTTTGTGACCGCCACGGTGTGACCACGTCTCTGAGCGCCGAGGCGGGCGCCGGGCGTCAGGACTGTATAGCAGTGACCTTTGTCATTAACGTTGACGTTAAGGGAACGCTTCATTATCTCACTAATAATACTCATTACCGCCCTCATACTTTGTCCCCCTGCCGTCCGCAGAGAAGAAGACGGACGAGGCAGCCGCCAGCCCAGGTGAGACGCCTCACGGATTGCGCAGGTCATAGAGTCCGTCTCCCACCCGGATATGGACAACAAGTAGTCCACCTCATGCAGAACAAGGAAATGGCTGTGTGTCTGTGCTAGTGTGTGTCTGTCTGTCTGTGTGCTTGTGTGTGTGTCAGTGTGTGTTTGTGTGTGTCAGCGTGTGTCTGCTCCTGTGTGTGTGTCTGTGTGTGTGTGTGTGTGTGTCAGCGTTTGTCTGTGCACCAGTGTGTGTGTGTGTGTGTGTGTGTGTGTCAGCATGTGTCAGGGTGTGTGCGTGTGTGCGCCTGTGTGTGTGTGTGTGTCAGCATGTGTCAGAGTGTGTGTGTGTGTTGATAGTAATAAAGGAAACGCTGATGTCAGCACTACAGCACATGAGTCACTGATGAAACGCTGAGCAGGAGAGCAGCTGATCGAGGTCAGATAGTGACCTGGTGTCTGAGCGTCTCTGTGTTCCCGTGCGTCTGCAGTGGTCTGCTACGTAGCCGACCGCAACGAGCTGCGCAGCCGCGTCATCCAGTGGCTGCAGACCGAGGTGGTCCCGGACGGCTGGTTCGCCAAGGGCTCCAACTTCTCTGAGATCCTGCTGCGCTACTTCAAGGTGGGCGTCTCCGTGTGAGACAGCGGAAGGTCAGGTGCTGTCCTTCTGCTGTCTCCTCGGCAGGAGGACCATCACACCTCTTGCTGGAGGAGTCTGCGCTCTGCAGGCGTCCCTCTGCCTCGTCACACAGCGCCGCCTCAGGTCCTCCTGTAAATCTACTGCCGTTTAATCAGACCAGAGCTGTCAGGAGACACGCTCCGTCACGCCCCCGTCTGCCCGTAGATCTACTGTCATAGCACTCCAGCAACAGTACCCCCCCCACCCCCAAACGTCTGTCTGGCTGACCGATCCCGACGGACGGCGGTCAGGTCTGTTGCTTAGCAACGGCTCCCCTGCGGCCAAACACAGCCTCCTCTGTACTCGGGGACGGGGTCTCAGCGGAGGGTGTGAGATGATTGCATGTTTGCAGAGTGAAGCATCGTGTCTGGCCTCTCGTCCTCCCAGACGTACGACAACGGAGACGCCCACCTGGACTCCGCAGAGCTGCTCCAGTTCATCCAGCACAACGACTCCAACGTGGACATGCAGTCCTATGCCGACCAGGAGAGCAACAAGCTGCTCAGGTATACCTACAGATACCTGTCTCTCTCTCTCCCAGTCTCTCTCTCTCTCTCTCCCAGTCTCTCTGTCTCTGTCTGTCTGCCATTAGTAAACATTCTGCTATTTTATCCTCCACTATTGAATCCCAAAGTCCTCTAACCTAGCCGTGACTGTGGTGCAGAAGGATTCGTATGTGGTCCCAAGGTGAACCGCTGCTATTTTAAGCCCTGCTCTGTGTGCCGCCGAACCTGATCGATCCTGTGTTCACCGTGAGGACAGCCACACTCGGTGTCTCCGGGCCTCAGACCGTCTCTAGCCTGTGTGCTCATATGTGACCCGTCTGCCGCAGGAGTCTGTGTGTGGACGCGCTCATCGAGCTCTCAGACGACAACGCCGACTGGAAGCTGAGCTTCGACGAGTTCCTCAGCTGCCTGAAGCCGGGCTTCAACCCCCCGGAGAAGAGTAAGGCAGACGAGGCCCTGAGCCCCTCATGCGGCCAATGAATCGCAGCCTTCCCCAGACCGCCGTGGAGTGTGTGTCCTAGCTGGTTTGTCCCAGCTGGTGACCCGTACTGAACTGATGAAGTGTGGTAGCCAAACGTTAACATACATTCACCTGTGTAAACAGCAGCTGCCCTCTAGAGAGATAGTGAGGGTTTTGACCTACATTGAGATGTTTTGTGAGCGTTTTGAACCTTGGTTCACCTGGTCTGTATACGGCGTTCCGGCAGAGTGCTGATGTTTGACGATATATATTGATGTATTCTATATAGCTATATTTATGAACAATAACAATCTCAACAGTTTTTTAGGGCTCCTTAAGGAGCTGACTTTACACTCAGATGACCTCATGCCTCATGGCGCTGGTTACAAACGCTCACTAGAACCAGCAGATGAGGGGGTGGGCGGTGTGTGTGGAGGCACTTGGGTCAGCGTAAAGATCTGACCTAGTAACCGAGCCCACATTTAGCGGGACCACGGGTCTGCCCGCTCTCTCCGGCTGGGACCAGGGAGAACATCAGGAATCTGGGGGAAAGGTCAGCGCTGAGTGAGGCAGCAGCTAGCTCGCAAACAGGATGGAATGTTTCTTAGAAACACCCACTCACCCACCACATACACACACACACACACACACACAGACACACATCCAAATGAGAAGATATTATGAATCAAATTTTGTTTTCTAGTCACATTTAGTGTTGTGTTTCTGTGTGTGTGTGTGTGTGTGTGTGTGTGCGCGCGTGTGTGTGTGTGTGTGACCCCCTACAGAGTGCGCCCTGGAGGATGAGACCTACGAGGACGGCGCTGAGACGCAGGTGGAGTGTAACCGCTGCGTGTGCGCCTGCGGGAACTGGGTGTGCACCGCCATGTCCTGCACCGGTACGCCCGCCGCGTCGCCACGCCACACAGAACAGGCGTCCGCTAGCCGCGCGCCGCTAGCCGTGCGCCTGTGTATGTTGTCCCACTGCCGATCCGTCATGCTGAGTGTTCCTCTCTCTCCGCCGCGCAGACAAGACGGTGGTCGCGGATGAGTCCCCCGACGCCGGCGCCGAGGTCACGGAGGAGGAGTGGAACCGCCGCGTGGCGGAGCTCAACAAGCACCAGGTGGGTCCTTTGACCTTCAGCCCGCCCTGGTTCAGGTTAATGGTTCCAAACAATGGAAACTAAAACCCTCGTCATATCAACCAGGCGATTGGCAATACCAATCGATCACTTGTGTGTTAAGGTAGAAGCTCCCCTCCGGTCCATCCGATTGATCGGCTCTGTAGACCAACTCAGTGCAGTTCAGTACATATGTGCACAATGTAGTTATGGAACGTTTCCAGGAAGAAAACCAAGTTGACCTCCAATAAAGAACCTTCTCAGGAAGACTATCCGATCACGGAGCAGAGGCGGACATTCCCTGGAACGTGAAGCTCATTAGCATACGGCCAATAGTGAGAGCGCTCCTGTTTGCACTCTTGGGGACTTTGGCTGAAGGCGGTCACTGGAGGAGTGAGCTCATGAAGCCGTGGACGCCAGTTTGAGGCAGTTGAACAAAAACAACTGACATTGTACAAACAGAAAACAGTGTGGCCTCTGTGAGTCCAAGTTCATTTGACCAGATTCACTCCAAATGGAGGTTTGTGTTGACCCAGAGTGTTTTCCGTGAAATAGCTATTTTGAGTGCAGCCTTCGACTTTAGTCGCAAGCGTGCGTTCAAAAACCCACCAACACAAATAAATACAGCTCGCTGCAACGTACGTCTAATGTGAATCCAATGTCCAACTGGTTCAGTCATTGATGTTGACGTCCTTTCTGAAACAGGAAACTGTTGAGAGGATGAAGGCGAGCACAAAGGAGGTCTGAGGGCGAAGACGCCGATGAGCCGCGGCCCTTCCTCTTCCTCGACACTTGATGAATCTTTAGGGCCCTGCGGTTTGAATGATTTATTTTGTTCTTGATACTCTCCTGTGTTAATTATTATGCTTTTTTTATACTTGTGTGTCTGTCTTTGTGTCAATGTTTTTTTAGATTCCGAGGGCAACAAACAGTATTCTCATAGCAGTCCCTTGTGTTCAAGTAGCCGACGGTCTAATGGTTTGATCCAGTACTCGGATCTCCCCACACACTACCCATGGGGGAGTGTCTTGAGTTTATTTTTTTATTATAATTATTGTTTGAGTTAACATGTGAATGGGAATACATTTAGGAATGAGCAGAAGTCTGGGAGATGTGGCTTGTTTGAACAAGGCAACGGAAAATGGACGGGGTCCACAGAGACCGTTTGAACCTGACATCCAGGACAGCCTCAGAGGACCGGGACCGACCCGGTCGGGGACCTGATGGTCGTGTGGCATTTTGAAAGGTCTTTCCATCGTACCCTACTTCACCAATGCACCAATTGTTTTGTGATCTACACACACCTTTTAATGTGCATTTAAGCACATCCACGGCCCGTTCTAAGCTGGTAACGAACAGAGAGAGCCTTCTTAGGTTCCACCGCCACCATGATCAACTCGTATGTATCACATGTTATATATCGTACTGTATGTTAATCTCCTGACATGTAAATCACACGCTACTGAGTTATACTCCCTCAGCACTCTCTGTCTGTCCGTCTGTGGTGCTTTCCCCTGAGCGATCCGTCGGCTGGTTCAGAAAGAACGCTGACGTTGAAGCTCGGGTTTTCCTGAGATGACACGTTTTGCAGGTCTGAATGCAAAATGGAGGAGAGCTGAAACCAAAGCTTGTTTTTGATTCAATGTAATAGAAACGCCCTTCCAGGTAGAGCATTACTCTGGACCCAGCAACAACAGTATACCTGTACTTTAAGAATCACTTGTAACAGAAGGACTAGCCTGACTGTTGGCAAAAGTAACTTAGATGCATCAAATACTAAGTTCATATAAAGTGTGTGTTTGCGTGAGGGTGTGTGTGTGTGTGTGTGTGTGTCTACATGTGTGTGCAGTGCTGAAGGTAGTATTTTGATTTGTCGTTTGCCATGCCATGCCAATGCTGACCATGAGCTGACCATGAACTGCAGTGCCTTAGACCATGAGTGCGGTCCCTCTCTCCCTTTGCCAGAGCAGGGGCACACCCCGCGTTGCATGAATGAGTGTGTTTCGCAGAAGGCTAGTAATAGGCTTAGTGCGTCATGATGGTGGTCCAATTTGTGTGTGACTGTTGCATACCGGTATATAGATACAAGCTTGATCTTTTATATTCTACTAGAAGTGCACAGACTGTAAGGTATATGTATGTATGCCAATAAACTCCTATAAACCACAAGAGTGATGTGTCACCACGTCCGGCTCAAAGGGATATGGCGGTTCTTCTTTCTAAATCCCCATCCCGAGCAGAATGTCAATGTGCTCCTGCATTATGCAATAGACTGTGGGGTTGCATAATGGCCCCCCCACATAGGTCCCACGGATGGATTTTCCCGACACCTTTCACCTAATGCATAAACGCTGTTTCGTATTTCTGGATTCTGGATTGAACAGTTTCAAGTGTATTCTCAGAAATAAGCAAAATTAAATACAGTTGATCGGAGTCCATAGGAGTTTAAACGATCGAAACATTGTCACTGCAAATAATACATTAATTAATAATGTAATAATTAATTAATAATACTTTCAAGTTGGATTTGATTTACGTTTCCTTTTTAATTTGGATTGGTGCACATTTGTTGCATATTTATCTCCAGTAAAACTCTGTTAGACACGTTGGGGATATGACGGACAGGGTGACCGACCAATAGACGCGTGATATTCGACCCAGCGGCGGAGGGTCCCGCCCTCCAGCCCACCCCAGAACGTGCATTGCGCATAACAACACATAGGGAGCAGACGCACGCTGTATGGCGAACACAGGTCCCGGGGCGGCGCTCAGCGGAATGGTTGATGTTACTGTATTTGATTAATAGGAGACTACAGACCCAGATCTCCCGGGGACTCGTGGTTGAATGTCACCAGAAGCAGATGTTGTCGACGTCCCGTAGTCTTCGGCGTTTCTTTGCTGGACTCAAACCATAGTGGATCTAGAAAAGTGGATCTAGAACAAACCACAGAGGTAAAGAGTTGACTTGTCCACCATGGAGGCTGCAGGAGGCGCAGGGGCGGCCGACGGGGTGCTGGACCTTTCTCGGTTACATCTGAACACACTGAGCGTGGAGAGCATCGGAGAAGAGCGGAGAAGGGACACCAAAGAGCTGTACCTCAACCACAACCGTCTGACCTCGGTCCCCGTGTCGGTGTGCCTGTTCTCCGGCCTGCAGCTGCTGGACATCAGCAACAACGGACTGTCCGTCCTCGGGGAGGACCTCACCCGGCTGACCGGGCTGAAGACCCTCATAGCCAAGAACAACCGCCTGGACGAGGGCTCGCTGCCCAAGGAGTTCGGCTCCATGCAGCTGGAGGTGCTGAACCTCAGCGGCAACCGCTTCCAGGAGATCCCCCTGCAGTGCACCAAGCTGGGGCGCCTGCAGTCCCTCTCCCTCGGGGGGAACCGCCTGAAGAGCATCCCCGCAGAGATAGAGAACCTGACCAGGTAGGGCCCCCTGTGTTCTGTCAGTATGTGTCGTTATGGGTTTAATAAGATCAACACAAAAAGTGTCAAAAGTGCTCCAATCTGATATATCCCTTATGCAAACTGCTGCTTATCAGGGTGCATGCACTTATGTCTCATTATTGATGAGGATGAGGAGGATGATGATGATGATGTCATGTCTCTACTTATCGCCATGACATCATTTGGACAGTAGCGGGTCACCCTGACATGTAGGTTAAGTGAGGGTCAGACCAAGACCCCCCCCCCCCCCCCCCAGTACGGGCGCTCACCAGTATGGTGCTCTCCATGGATGATATCTTTACAGCTCTAGTAGTGCAGATAGCAGGGTTTATGTTGAGCCCATTTTTATGGCTTGTGCTCTTTGTTGTTTACTCCTCACGCCATTTAAGCCGCCTGGTATCCTTTCATCGTGCAAATAAAAATAGCCCCTAGTTTATAAAACGCTTCCAAAGTGGGTGAACTCCATGTTCTTCTCCTGGGCCGGGCTGTCCCTCTGAGGGGGGGCGGGGAGGGGGGCTGGAGGAGAGGCCTGGAGGGAGAGTGTGTGTGTGTGTGGGTGGGGGGGGGCGCTTGGCACAGAGGAGAGAGGCCAGGGGTGCGCTGGCACCGAGGACAAACGAAACAAGGCCTCTTCTCCGGGAGCGTGATCATCAGTTTCCCCCGGCAGACGGGCCCTGCTAACCCCTTCCTCTCACTCTGTAGCCCTGCGAGCGAACCCGCTGGTCTGCCTGCTTGTAGGACTGTTACCACTGTATTCCACTCAAGTCAAGTCGTTTATTTGTGAAATGTGCAGCCTCACGTACAGTCACACAAATGCGAGGCCCGGTTCCAACATGGTGCGTACAAAATACCATAAAACAAGTGAAAAAAATAAAAGCAGCGAAATAAGAATACGTTAAATACCATTAGCCATGAAATGAGAATCGCATTGCACTCTAAATCCATGTGCATATGCTAATTCATCTACTAGCGACATGGGTGTGAGGTCAGAGGTCAGGGCTTCAGTGTGCAGGCTATATGGGGATGCTGTGAAGCAATAGGAGAGTGTTTACCATCTGTGTGTCACCACAGTTAAATACTCTGTATATCAACTGAATATATTGCAGTACTGCGAGCGTGGTACTGCTAGCATGGCACTGCTCATGTAAACAAAGTGTGTGTAAACAAAGTAAGATACGGAGGGACGTTCTGCTCTGTCCTCCCGCAGTCTGGAGCTCCTGTACCTGGGGGGGAACTTCATCACCGCCATCCCCCCGGAGCTGGCCAACCTGCCCTACCTCAGCTACCTGGTGCTCTGCGACAACCGCATCCAGGGCGTGCCCCCGCAGCTCACCAGGTAGGACGCCGCGACACGCAGCCGTACCTGGGCCGATGGAACCCGGGACAGAGCGGTCTGAGCAGCTGTTTTCCTCTCCGTCCGCAGGCTCCACTCCCTGCGCTCGCTCAGCCTGCACAACAACCTGCTGACCTACCTGCCCCGCGAGATCCTCAGCCTGGTGCGCCTGCAGGAGCTCAGCCTGCGGGGGAACCCCCTGGTGGTCCGCTTCGTCAAGGAGATGACCTACGACCCCCCCACCCTGCTGGAGCTGGCCGGCCGCACTGTCAAAAGCCGGAACATTCCGTACGCGCGCTGCGACCTGCCCGCCCACCTGCTGCACTACCTGGACCTGGCCAGCAAGTGCCCCAACCCCAAGTGTGCAGGTGAGACTTGGGTTCTGGGTCTGGGTCCGGGTTCTGGGTCTGGGTCCGGACGTCACACAGCGCCTGTAAGCTGACCGTTAGCATTTATTAGTTTTGTATTTTCTACAAACGTTAAAACCTTGGTCATTCCATTCTTGTTGACCTTATATTTGAGCAGGTAAGTGTCACAACACAACAAGACAATAAACCTGAGAAGGAACATTTATTCATTAATTAGATAAATGATCATTTATTTATGACATCCATTACAGTTGACCTTGACCAGACGGCAGGAGTAGATCACCAAACGGTATTAGGTCATTGATAAGGCGTTCTATCCACGCTGCCCTCCCCTGCACTAAAGCTGTCACGACACCTCATCGGGTCAGAGATGGTTTATATCCCCACTCCTCTCTTCCAGGCGTGTACTTTGACTCGTGCGTCCGCCACATCAAGTTCGTGGACTTCTGCGGGAAGTACCGTCTGCCCCTCATGCACTACCTGTGCTCCCCGGAGTGCACGTCGCCCTGCAGCTCCAACCCGCAGAGCGACGCCGAGTCGGAGGACGAGAGCAGCGTGCCGGCCGACCGCCTGCAGAGGGTGCTGCTGGGATAGAGGCCGTCGCATGCTGCCACCCCCTCCCCCGTTTGGACCTCACCTTTGTACATGCCCCCCACCCCCGCCTACGCACGTCACACTTGGCCCGCAGCCCGCGCTGAACCCGCGCACACGCTGCCCGGTGCACTCGCACACACCTTACGTACTGCTTAGCTATGACCATAGACTGATAGAAGCCCTCGCTGCGCTGGTGTTGAGAGAAACATTGGAACCTCTTCAGTTCATTTTTCAGGTTGTCTTTCAAATAACTCCTCCGTTGGTCTACAGGTAAAGAAATGATTCAGTTCTCAGTCTGGTGTCTGCACAAGCACCACTCCGTCTCAGAGGAAAAGGGGAAATCCTACTCCGACCGAGTCGGACTTCAGTATTTCAGTATTTCGTTCAGTCGCCGCGGCGGTCATTCTGTTATTGAGGGAGCGAACGCCGACGCCCACACTGTTCGTGGCGCCGCGGTCATGTGACCCCCTTTGGTCGTAGAGGTGGTTTACTATTGAGCGCTGGTTTCTTCTGTGACCTGAGGGTCCGGTTCCCCTCCGGGGCAGAGCCAGTGTGGCCCCCCCCCCCTCCAGCCTCACTGGGTTGGCTGGGCGGTGCTCTGACGGTGCTGAGGGACCGTGATGGCATAGCGTCTAGCACGTCGTACCGGTGACTCGCTCACCTTCTCAACATGGCGGTGACCATCATGGTGGAGCAGCACCAGCCATGGAGAAATGGAGAATGGTGGGAAGCTCTTTGCTGCTCTGAAGGGATTCTTCATTGCTCCTCCAGTCTCATGAACCTGGACCAGCCTGGCCCGGTTCAGCACGGGACCCCAGGCTGAAGAGCCTGGTGGACCACCTTTGACCAACACAGCAGATGGTCTTGCTCCTCAACTCTGTGTCACAGTTCCCTTCCATAGAGGTGCTCTATATGCATGTTCAGGGATGTATGGGGAAAAGGACAACATATGATCATCATAGCTCAACACACGTAGTCTTTAGATAACGGTAAACACTACAATGCGACCTGGTTGTCTTTGCACCTCGTGGTTTGGTGTCCAGAGTTCCCAACGTTACAACGGCCCCTCTCTGGATTTGACAAGTGCCTTACTGATAGTGAATTCTAACAGAAATTAAGAAATGTGATATTTGCACCCTTTAATGTGATTAATCGTTTAACATGTATATTTTTAAGGTGATTCAGCTCTCTTGAGCTTAACCACAATCTGACAAATAAGGTTCGTTTTGTAACAAATTGTACTTTTATACAAATGTCAAGCACATGTCTGAAACGTGTGTTCACGCAAATAACATTTTAGCTATGCCTCGCTTAATAGATGAGACGGTCATTATTGGTCTGTATTTATGAATGAATGTTTATTCACTGTGTATAATGACATTAATAAAGAGTGATTATAGGTCTTCATTTTGCTTGTTTGTGAATTTATATTTAGCGCCTGGCGGCCCCGTGCCTTTCATGGGCCTGACGGTGGTTCTGTTTGTCTTCATCCCTGTTGGGCCTCAGTGGAGCACCATGCTGTGCTGCTGTCTCTCCCCCCGTCTCCCTCCC
>JAOPJJ010000080.1:129310-140300 GCA_027122795.1 Enchelyopus cimbrius | reverse complement strand
AGAACTCTCAGACACTCAGAGACCAGAACTCTCAGACACTCAGAGACCAGAACTCTCAGACACTCAGAGACCAGAACTCTCAGACACTCAGAGACCAGAACGCTCTGAGACCAGAAGACCAGAATTCTCTGAGCTCTGGTGCCCAAAATGGATTTAATTTCTTCGAATAACTAAACAACTGTCGGTATTGTCTGGATTTGAGATACACTTATTTTTCATCGAAAAAATGTCGTCTGTTGTCTGAAAAAGTATGTATTTACTATTTAGGGTTAATTAGTCTTGGCAAAATGGTGAAATTACAGCTGATACTTTAATAATAAATGCACGCCTACTACTCTCTACTGAGCAGCTGAAGGCCCAGGGTGAGCGGTGTTCTCCCGGACCGACTGACAGAACAGAACTTCTCATAGCAAACAAGACAAAGTTCTGTGCTGCATGTGTCGGCTCTGCCCCTGATGTTAATTACTATTGATGTTCTGGATCGTTTGTTGCGTTTGTTTGTACTTTCATTATGTATGTATAATTGTATTTCTTTCGTTATGTTCCATATTCTGTGAAGCATGATGAAAAGAATTCTGACCTTGGGAAAAAGTCTCCATCCCATAATAATAAGTTAAAAAAACGCTGTTTAAATTCTACCTGAGCTCACATTGAAGATTAGCTGTTAGGTCCTAGACGTACCTGATTTAAACCCACAGTGTGAAATCAACTGGTTTCAAACCTTCCACCCTTTAGTATCCAGCAGCCCGTCTCTTAAACCCTCATGCTAGCACTAACCTCAACGCCTACACTGACGCTAACTGTAACGCTAATGCTAACCCTAATGCTAACCCTGAAGCTAACGCTTGTAGCATCCATTGTCTTTTAGGAGCGTCGTGTTGGGAACAATTCAGCCAAGGTCTCCGGTTCCTTTGGTTATGCATGGAACCATGGCAGAGACACACGGTACACACGGTACACACGGTACACACGGTACACACGGTACACACACACACCCCTCTGTTTGTGTGTCTCTGGGCCAGGCTGACGGCGCTCGTTCTCTCTCTGAACCTCAGGGCCGAGGGAGGCTGCTGGGATGTAACACTGACCTCCATGACCTGTGGCCTGAACACTCTGCCTGGAGCCCCCCCCCCCCACACACACACACACACACTAGAACACAAAGGACTGGGCGCTTCACGTGCCAAACCATTTGCATCCTTTTATTCATATCTTTGACTTGTTGTCAACGTATTCAGATGCCTGACGCTCTCTCTCTGAAGTACCACAGAGCATGAGAGAGAGAGAGAGAGAGAGAGAGACAGAGAGAGAGAGAGAGAGAGGGAGGGAGGAAGGGTTGTCCCCAGTCATCTGTCAGTGGTTTACATCCTCCTGAAGTGTCTCATCCGGCCCCACTGGGGGCCTCACTGACGGAGTGACAGGAACGCCCCCATAAACCACACACACACACACACACACACACACACACTATGCTAAAATACTCACACACACACACCACATGGCTGCATACATACATGCACACAAACACATGCTCACATTCATATGCTCAGACACACACACACACACACACACACACACTCCCACCCATACACACATACACCCCCCACATATACTCCCCCCCCCCATACACACACACACACACACATCTCCCGCCCACACACGGTCCACATGTCCATCAGCAGCCCTCCGTTCTGCATAAAGCTCCAGATTTCCTCTTTTCCTTTCCTTTCTTCCCAAAATGATTCCTCAGCCCTCCAGCCCTCACCACGCAGCACAGACACTTTAGCATGAATAATGGAGACCACTGACTCCGCAGAGAGAGAGAGAGACGCCCACAGCGTATTTAAATGATCAGGCAAACAAATATAACAAAAGATAATAATATTTTTGTTTTATATCCGAGTCTTCTGTCCATGTGATACACTTAAAATATACAAATATATTATAAAATAAACGATGACTCCTGATAGCAATAGCTGATATACACATAGTAGAGACACAGAGCAGAGACACAGTAGAGACACAGACACTAGAGACACAGACAGAGTACAGACACATAGAGAGTGGAGACAGGGACAGTCGAGACACAGTAGAGACACAGACAGAGTAGAGACACAGATCGAGTAGAGACACAGACCGAGTAGAGACACAGACCGAGTAGAGACACAGACCGAGTAGAGACACAGACAGAGTAGGGATACAGACCGAGTAGAGACACAGACAGAGTAGGGACACAGACCGAGTAGGGCCGTCTGCTAGCTGTTGTAGTGCATATGAAGGCGTCCGTCACTGAGGCTCTGTGTGAACACGAGGGTGTCAGCCCTCATCAAGCTGATCTCTTGAGCACCGGGGGAGTTGCGCTCCTGATGTTTAAATTAATCTGATTCCACATGGACCGAGAGGGCCTGTCAACTGGCCACACACACCACGACGCTCCATGTGTAATGCACGTGGGAATACGTATTTTACCAAGCGCCATAAAGTCTGACAATGGTTTGTAAATGAGGACGCGCCGCTGAACACGTGGGCCGCAGCCGCCAATCAAAGTCATTAGCCAATCAGAGTGTCACCAGCCTGTAGCCCCATACCCTGCGAGGCAACAGACTCCAGCTCCTCTGTTCACTGTCTCCCCCCCTCGTCTCCTCCTCTCCTCCCTCCCTCCGGCCAGACCAAAATGGAGCATCTTCCTTCCTCTCGCCGTTTTGTTTTTATATCAATTCTGTTCCTTGTCTTTCTATTCCTCTCCTCCTCCTCCTCCTCCTCCTCCTCCTCCTCCTCCCCTCAGGCCAGACCAAAAACACATCCTCTTCCTTCTCTCTCTCATGTCCTTTTTATTTCCTTCCCTCGTTTCCTCTCCTTCTCGTTCTGCTCCTCCTCTCCTCCCCTCAGGCCAGACCTCCTCTCCTCTCTCCCTCAGTCAGCCACTGGCCTGCTGCCAAGCTGCCCTCCATCAGGAGGAGATCTCCTCCTCAGAGGAGATCTCCTCTGATCATCTTTCTCTAATTAAGATCTCACTTCCTGAACGTCTTCTTCGGCGGCACATCAAAATATTAATTTGAGTCAATTAGCGGCGATGTGACGTCTCTGCTGGCCCCTCCCGGAGGAGCCTTGGGACACGTTGGAGAACACGCATGTAAGAGAACACGCATACACACACACGTCTGGTGCTCTACAGACAGACGGTGTGTTTGAGGACTTGTTGAACGCGGTGCGTTCGCTAGTCCAGGCCAGGGACCAGGCCAGACTGTTTTCTGTCAAGTGGAATCTCAAAACAGAGAGATGTTCTCTCTTGCGAGACAGAGCGCTCCTTGGAGTGCTGACAGGGAGGAACGTTCCCACACAAGGCTGCTCATGAGCAAGGCACCGTCGCTCCACTGAACACTAGAATCACTGTCTGCCCACATCAAGTTAGGACAAATAGTCCATTTTGTTAAATAAGGTCCTTGTTAGATAGTTTAGTTTATACTGATAAAGGGGCAGCAGTAGCTCAGGAGGTAGAGCGGCTTGTTCAGGAAGGTTGTCAGTTCGATCCCCCGGCTCCTCCTAGCTGAGTGTTGAGGTGTCCCTGAACAAGACACCTCACCCCTACCTGTTCCCGGTTTGACCCGCTGTCGGTGTGTGAATGTGTGAATGAATGGGTGAATGTGAGGTATTCATTGTAATCACCTTTGAGTACAACATCGCACAAAAGCGCTCTATAAATACAGTCCATTTACCATTCAAAGTGATAAACACAATGCCGTCTAGCGCTAAATGAATCATGTGATCCGCAGCACTGCGGACCAGACGTTCATTCCCCTCACAGAGTCCTCTCGTTCCAGCTCAGTCTCATCGCAATGTTTCACACTGTAATGTGGACGTCTGGGATTTGAACAAACATCTCCCGGGCGGCCACTGGGGGAACGATAATTAAAGAGGACAATCTAACAACACGCACGTCCCTCCTCATGCAGATGAACGGCCGTGGAGCTGAAGCCGCTGCAGACCCCCTGGGACCCTCCTGCCCCCAGCCAGCGGGACCGCCGCCTCGGGAATGTGATGGGAATGACAGGTAGATAGTGTTGGGAATATCAAGAACAAACTGTTGGGAATGACAAGAAGAATGTTGGGAATGACATGAACAAGGGTTGGGAATGATGATATCTACGAATGGTAGGACATAGAATGATCCCGCTTATGATTAGTGGTAGGATCTGGCTTTAGACCGGATGCTACTGAAACCACACATTTCATTTACCGCCGCAAATGCATGCAAACACACACAACCATATGGCATCTTCATATGTGCTGCACTAAATATGTACTTAGAAGATAGTTCATATATCCCAAAGTGTTATTTACTTTTATGCTTTTATGCTTATGTTTTTTCAGCTAAATGAAAGCTGCCAACATCTGAGGCCAGACTGACGCCCGTCCTGGTAGGCAGGGAAGGCTAACGAGGAGCTCCATAGGACACACCGTCTAAGAGGGTCTGCGCTAAACACGGACCCTCACACACACACACACACACACACACACACACACACACAAAATCAAATATAGAACAAGGGGAGCAGACGGACCCTGCGTTTAAAAGAGATGTCCTTCATCTTCTGCAGAATGGCAACACATCGCAGCCACCACTTTCTAACCCTCCCCTACTTGGGCCACTGGACCATGTGTCAGAGAGACACCGTGAGAACATGAAGCTGCACCAGGGAGACAGTGAGACCATAGAGCTGCACCAGAGAGACACAGTGAGAACATAAAGCTGCACCAGGGAGACACAGTGAGACCATAAAGCTGCACCAGGGAGACACAGTGAGAACATAAAGCTGCACCAGGGAGACAGTGAGACCATAGAGCTGCACCAGGGAGACACAGTGAGAACATAAAGCTGCACCAGGGAGACACAGTGAGAACATAAAGCTGCACCAGAGAGACACAGTGAGAACATAAAGCTGCACCAGGGAGACACAGTGAGAACATAAAGCTGCACCAGGGAGACACAGTGAGAACATAAAGCTGCACCAGGGAGAGAGGGAGGGAGGACGAAGATGAGAGGAAGGCGCTGGGAACGATGGTATTTTCATTTCTTTGGCTTGTCACTCCACATGTCTGCTGGAATCTGAGTTCACATGACAGGACTAGTATGATAGAATTTAATCTGCTGCAGGGCCGCCTCAGTACCAGTTAGCTGAAGAGCTTTATTCTCCTGATTCAAAACAGACGACTTTAATTGTCACTATTAGTTTACAAATGAAATCCCCTGTGGTTCCTCACGCCTGCGTAGCTCCATCCCTGGGGGCGGCCTGCGTCCCCCACTATCATCCACTTAATCCCTCCCCGCCGCGGAGAGCGGTGCTCAGCGGACCCAGAGTCTCAGACGGGAGATGTCCTTCCACTGTCTGGTCTGAGAGGACAGCTCTACACTCATGGCTTAAAGTTACATTCAATTATTGACCAGAATGCCCACCTCCTATACATTCATTTCAAATTTGATTGACGTTCAAACACGCAAAATGTTTTCATTATATGTCCAATCATAAAATAATGATACAATGGCTCTTTTAATTTACTTCACATACGTGTTGTAAACTACGCGCTTTAAACAGCAGAGAAGAGGGTAGCTTGTTGCTGTTTTTGTTATTGTGTTGTCCATCAAGGGACACGCACGGTGCGGAGGTGACAGCGCACCACGTCAGGCGCTTCCCATACAGGAAACCGTAGGGGCCGGGGGTGGCAAACAGGTTAGTGTGGTGCTTTAGCTTGGACGCTATCTCCAGTGCTGGGCTATCAGGACCCACTGAGGTGTCTGTCTGCCCACAGGCTGACCGAGCCCTGTCTGCTTCAGGACCGGCTCTACGGAGATCACCCATCATGAGGCGGGGAGGGAGAGGACTCACAGGTGAGAGCCGGCACGCTGGCTCACTCCTTGCCGGTGCAAAACACCCGGGTGTGCGTTTTGTGTAACAGTTGACAATGGAGGGATTTAGTAACAACGTAATCATGATGCGGAAATATCGATTTTTTTTTCTTACTTTACAGATAAGATGTTGATGTAACAGCGCAGTGTGTGTGTGTGTGTGTGTGTGTTTGTTTTATCTTCAGTGTAAAGTTGATTTGCTAATTATCAAATAGTTTGATTGAAATAATATGTAAGAGTCCAGTCGGCGCATTCCATAGGGTGATTATGAAACCACATCGGATGTCCTCTTTCATCGAAATGTACCAAACCGGAACAACCAATTGGATGTGTTCTGTAATTAAGCTAATTGATTTAACTTCCTCTGAAACACATTGCTGTAACTGCACAGCGTTTAAATATCATGAATGTGGTTTGAGGAGATGGAGGATGAAACGGTCTATTCACAAGTGCCTATTTATTATTTAGACTGGTTAAATGCATTGGTCTATTCATTATGCAGGAGGGCTATGATGTTTTATGTGTTACCTATTAGCAGATTAATCCTTAGCAGTAATTGCTGAAATTATATTAACTGTAAAAAGCGCATTGCACTGAAAATCTTGATTTATGTGAACTGAAAAACTTCACACTTCTGTGCCATTCCAAATGTTAAATATTTATGTTTTATTTTTGTACTGTAATGAAGTGTTTTGTCATAAATGGGGTTGGTTAATTATAATTAAGATAGAAGTTGGTCACATGCATTTGTTTATAACATGTCCTTCAGATATGCCACCACAAAGCAAGGCCTCGTTAAATTGAGTATTCTTTTCTTATTAAACATTAGATATAAAAAATATTAAATATATAGCTTGACCAGCCCCCATGTTTTTTAAAGATGTAATTTTATCAATTCACGTCCTTGATTTTAATGTGTCAGACAAATTGATCTATCTTGATATAAATTTACAAAACAAATTACGACAGTTCATCATGCAATTCTACAACTACAATTGATGGAGAAAAATATACAATATACTGTATATTGTATATAATTACATACAAGCAGACATGAAACATTTTCTAACTATTATCGACATTCAACTATCTGTCATTGAGCAAGCTGCCATCCAAATCAATAATAATAATCCTCCTCCCACTCAGCACATCACACACACATTAGCAGGCAATAGCAAGGGTCGTCATGGCTTGAGATAATTATAAAAAAGAAACCACATCCAAAAACTCTTATTACTGATAACAATTTCCTCAACTTTGTCAGAACGTGCGTGGGTCCATGTTCAGTATGTAGACAAACAATAATATGAATAAATAATCAACATCCTGTGATCATCAGTCCAATTGAATAGTGATATGATGATAATGATAATAATGATAACATGAACATACCATAGATACTGCTGCTAGTGATCATGTCTTCAAGCCTGAAACGAGATGAGAGCAAAGCAGGAGGAATTGAGAAGCTGCTTTTTCACACACTTTAAAAATAAATCACTTTATCTCAAGGTATCATGTAATCATAAAGCCAGGTATCATGTAGGCTAATAATGAACCCAGGTATTCATGTAATAATAAACCCAGATATTCATGTAATAATAAAACCAGGTATCATGTCATAATAAACAGGTATTCATGTAATAATAAAACCAGGTATCATGTAATAATAAACCCAGGTATCATGTAATAATAAACCCAGATATTCATGTACTAATAAAGCCAGGTATCATGTACTAATAAACCCAGGTATTCATGTAATAATAAAACCAGGTATCATGTAATAATAAACCCAGGTATTCATGTAATAATAAAACCAGGTATCATGTACTAATAAACCCAGGTATTCATGTAATAATAAAACCAGGTATTCATGTAATAATAAACCCAGGTATCATGTAATAATAAACCCAGGTATCATGTAATAATAAACAGGTATTCATATCAGGAGTCTTTCTCCTCCCAATTGAAGCGAACAGAGCAATAAACAGCCGATTAAACGCAGGAGACGACATGACATTAAAACAATAATCACAACACATCATCTATCAATATTCCGCTCTATCGATTGATCATCTATCAACCTTCTGCTTGCAGTTAGTTTGGTGAAGTTATGCAGGAAAGTTGTCCGCCTCGCATCCAAACGACCAGTCGCCAACATGAATAGTAATTGGTAATGTTAAAGTAGTAATGAGTGAATCAGTAGTGCATGATAACATCATAAAACCATGCATGCACAGCGCATTTGTTTCCTATAGTGTAAATATGAACACTGTGTTTCCATCTCGCTGCTCTCTGATCTCAGAGATCTCATGTCCTCATCAGGCTTCTCCGTTTAGTTAATGGTCATCATGCATGCAGACTGACCTGCTGTCTCATCGTCCAGAAGATGAGCATGAAGGCTTCCTCCGGTCCGGACTGCCTGCGGTTTGAAAGCATTCCAAGTTGGAGGAGCAGCGACTGCGCGGCTCTGCCATGCTGGCTCAGCCTGACCGCTGCTGCACGCACTGCGCATGTGCGCTGGGAGAGACACGCTCAGAGACATTTAAGTTCGGCGATTTGCAGGAATTTGCCTCGTGAGACCAGAGCGATCTCGCGAGTTCATGTTCTGTGTCTGAGGGTCTGAGCTCTTCCATGAAACCCTTCTCCTGAAATCCGACCCTGATAGGACCAGTCTGCACCCAGAGAAGACCTGATTGGACCAGTCTGCACTCAGAGAAGACCTGGTACGACCAGTCTGCACTCAGAGAAGACCTGGTACGACCAGTCTCAGAGAAGACCTGATAGGACCAGTCTGCACTCAGAGAAGACCTGATAGGACCAGTCTGCACTCAGAGAAGACCTGATAGGACCAGTCTGCACTCAGAGAAGACCTGATAGGACCAGTCTCGTGACAGTCTTTCAGGTGACCATGAACAAGGAGTGCAGTAGACAATAACGATGGCGACGCCCAAAGCTAATTGTTGCGTTTATCTTGCAATGAAAACATTTTCACAAATTCGGACTAAAATCACTGACATTTTTATCAGAGAGCTTTGCTCAGATTACAATGATTCAGATTTTCATCAGACTTCCAACCGGAATCGGCAGGAGTAACTTATTGCTTATTTGAGGATGTGTGTGTGTGTGTGTGTGTGTGTGTGTGTGTGTGTGTGTCCAGCCACCAGTGATATTTGGAGGTCATGGAGGAAAACAACCGCAGTGCATTTCCCGGTTAGTTTCACCTCCAAAAATACACAAGATACTTTATAACATGACTCGATGTCTTGAGTGAACACATACAATATGATAACTATACACATTGAATTTGATAATGAACCAACCACTTGATACCACGAGAAATCTCCCTGTCCCCCCCCTCCCCACAAACACACACAGCAACACACAATACACACACACACCAACCCCACTTACAGACACACACACACACACACACACAGGCATACACGCACACACACACACACACACACAGACCATCTTTTGGATTCCCAGGAACAGGGTGAGGGTGTACACGCATCACGTGATGAGATGTTCTTCAGCCTCCCGCCTGCAGACTCTCATGTCATCTGAGATCACTTCAGCGTGTTGCTGGGGTCTAGTGTTTCTGCCCTGGTGAAGGTCCTCTCAGCCGCTCATCCTCTTCTTCTGGATCCTCTCCCAACAGTATGACGCTCGGACGCTCGCCGTCTCCTGATGTGTTTCATAACATCATCAAACCACCAACACCGCTGCAGTCAGGAGGAGCGGGGTGAACCTGTGCTCCGTCCTGTTCCGCTCCTCCACCGAGGCGTCCATGTTCTCATTGGCTCTTCAGCGAGGAGCTCTGTGCTGCACTAAGTCAGCGCACACACCTCCTCCATCGGCACGCCGCTAAGTACCGACACTGGAGGGGATTACTGCGCAGTATGGTGTAACGATGTTCTGATGGAGCTTGAGTTGAAGCCATGAAGTCAGTGACTTTAGAATGAGTTTTCTCTCCTAAACACAGAAAGACGTCATATTCATGTGGTGACGCGAGAAGGTAAGAAGGCCTTTCCTGCACTGGGCTCAGTATTGATCCGTTCACCTACTGATCAATTTGAATAAAATATTCAGAAGTCCGCTGTCACACCAGCAGCTCATCGTTTCCCTAAACGCTGCTTTTCCTATAGCAACAAATACTTTTATAATGCTCACATATACCGGGGAGATTAAAGTATTTAAGCACAGCTGTCTAGCAATTCAAATCATTTTCATATTCAAAGGATATTTTATATTTTATACCAGAGTACGAACATTCGTGTATGAATTTTAATGGAGACACTTAAATGGTAATTATTCCACTCAGCCGCAAACGTAACAACTGGAATTCAATCAGTGTCCTGTATAATGATGGTCATTAGGACACAGAAAATAACAGTGACATCCTATCTGCATTAAAGCTGCAGACACTAACACAATGATGCTGCGGCCATTATCGATCGCCATGGAGAAGAGCCACCGTCACTTTTCAGCCCTGGACCTGAATCTGTTCTCCGTCCTGTCTCAGCCTTCTCTGGGTTCCTCCCCATGCTTGGTTCTTACCTGGTTCTTAATTGGATCCTTTGTTCTGATGATCAGACTCTATGGAACCCCTACCTGTTGCTCTCTGCTCACTGATCACCAGGAGAACCGCAAGGAGAACAAATCACTGCTCCACAGCACATAGGAAGTTGTGGTTTCTGTATTCTGCTGTAATAACATATGAGACTGCACCTGTCAGAACCACAGAGGTAGACTGCTACCTGGTATGGGGTTTAGAGAGAGAGAGTGTGTGTGTGTGTGTGTCTGTGTGTGTGTGTTTGTGCGTGCGTGTGCGCGCTTGTGTGTGTGTGTGTGTGTTTGTGCGTGTGTGAGCTCGCTTGTGTCTGTGTGTGTGTGTGCTGAAGTGAACTGTTGTACAAAAATCTGAGTGTGGTCAGCGAGTATTTTCTTATTTCTTATTTCTAACTCCAGCTGGGGAAGGGATTGATGCCTCAATGGGGGGGGGCTGTGTGTGTGTGTGTGTGTGTGTGATAGGATGTGGGGGGGGGGGGGGGGGTACATAAATACAAAAAATAATTAAATTTA
>JAOPJJ010000080.1:55932-70408 GCA_027122795.1 Enchelyopus cimbrius | reverse complement strand
CAGGTAGACCAGGTATGACCCAGAGTGTTGTTTCCGTGGTGACAGCGTGGGACCTATGACTCACCTGTTCATGTTCTTAATGATGGAAACTGTTTGAACTTGAAGTGAATGATGTCTTTGTATAATATTTGAAGGTAAAGCATTTACTTGGTATTTTCATCACACAAAGATAATTTGTAACATAAGCATAACATTACAAACAGTTTAAGTCGTATCTTTTTTTTTACTGCTTGCTTTTTTCTTCAATAGATAACACACGTTGGTAATCATTTGGAGTCCAGTTATGAAAACCATAACAACGAAACAGGTAGGACAATGTTTAGTCTGTCATTATGTATCATCTAAACTGTTAAGTCAGTGAGTTTAACTGTATATATCGTATAAACTGTTAAGTCAGTGTGTTTATCTGTATATATCATAGAAACTGTTAAGTCAGTGTGTTTAACAGGGTATATATATATAATATATATACATTCTAAATCATATTTATCATAAAAACTATTCTTTGTTTGTTGTAGAAGACTTTCCGAGGTTCACTACAAAAGAGCTGAGAGACCACTTTGAGAAAACCATAGAGGAGGCTGCGCCCAGCAAGCAGATGAAGGTAATTTACATCTTCTGAGTGTACATGATCATTAGTTTAAGGAATAATGAATATTCAGTTAACTGGAATCAAAGATCCCGTCTGCATTGATTATGATCTAAAATATAATGTAATATAAACTCATTTACCTTCATTTCCAAAAAGATACCATTCAAAATGTTTTGAAAACAAATTGTACAGTTAAAGATTACCTGTTCTTCTGTTTATATGCCATTCTGACGATTCCCATACAAATCCTGCTTGTTTCTCAAAAAGATTGGACGTGACATCAATAGATCAAAGTGGTCCTCACATGTGACTCAAAAGGCTGCGACCACTGAGTTCTGTCAGACGTCAGCATGGGAAGACCTACTGCCAGACCACCCTGAGCACCCTGAGCACCCTGACCACCCTGAGCACCCTGACCCTGACGAAGAGGACTTTCCACCACCACCACCACCTCCTGAGGACACTGACTATCTGCCACCGCCACCTCCTGACTTACTCCAGGATCCAACAGATGTCCCGGAGTGTTGTTACTCTGTGGACTTCCAGCCCACTGTGTCCTCCAAAGAACCACTGAACAGAGAAGCTTACTTCAAGCAGAGGAAAATGTCCGAGCTGAAACGCCTTTACAAACACATTCATCCTGGAGTGCGTAAGAATATTGAGAGGGAATTTTGTGATTGTGAAATCCAGAACACCCAGTGGGAGAACCAAGACCACATGTATGAGCAGGAGATCAGTGGGAGTCCAGAAGAGTTGATTGAGTGGGATGAGGTTCAAGGGGAGGTCCAGTCTAGACGTTGGATGTTTGAAAACAAACCACTAGACACCATTAAAGATGAAATTCTGGATGAAGACGAGGACCATAGGAGAATAAGCGAACAGGAAATGATAGTGGGGAAGGACGTAAGGCGCACAGCTTGGATGTTCGAGACGCAGCCTATGGATGCATTGGGTTCTGCCGACGCTGACTCAACAGAGTTCAGAAATAAATGCAACAAGTCGGACAAAGGCGATGTCCGGGCTGCGGCTTGGTTGTTTGAAACTCAACCAATGGAACATCTCAATAGAATGCATGGACAAGAAGACCTTACCAAAGAAATTGTGTTCACAGAAGAAAATGGGAATGCCACCATTTACATGATTGACAACAAGTATATGGAAACTTTAGGTCACACCGAGACAGTTGATGAACGCCATTTGCTGAGTCTCAGGACAGTTTTGGAGGAAATCAACGGAGAAGTGAAAACGGTCACTAGTACCTTTGACACTCAGTTCAAATGTGTCATTATGGGACAATCCAGCCAGATGCTGGAAATCAAATCTGTCCGTAAAGTAGAAACAGAATTGGAGCGCTCGATTGCTTCCCGTTGGCTTTTTGACACCCAGCTATTGGGAAACCAGGTTTGTACTCCAATGAAACTGGTGTGCAGCCTTTCCATGGAAGACAGCAGTAAAGGAGATTGGGGTAGGTGGTTGTTTGAAATCAAGACCATCAATTCTCTTGAGGAGTGGGAGGGCTCACATACGCAGAAGGAAGAAATCATTGGAGCTGATGTGCGTAAACACTGCATGGCTTTTGAGACGCAGCCTATGGATTCCCTTAAAGAGGATTCAAATGCAACACCACAGACTATTGAGGACGTCATTGGGGGCAATGTAAGATCGGCAAGAAACTTTTTTGAGAGCAGCCCACAAATAGCTAGAAAGAATTGCCTAGAGGTAGGTAAACTCAAAAGTACAACTAAGAACGAGGAAGAAAAGGGAGATGTTAGACACCAAAAGTGGCGATTTGAAAGTCAACCACTAGAGCACATCCGAGAGGACAAGAAGGAGGTCATTAGGACGGTTAACATAGAAGAAGACCTTGCACAGGAGGATGGCAGCAGTTACAAGGCAGACGTGCGTAAAAATTGCTGGGTGTTTGAGACACAACCTATGGACACTTTAAAAGATGATGCCAATTCTAGACTTTTGTCGAAAGAGGAAATCATTTCAGGAAATGTGCAATCTGCAAGATATTACTTTGAAACGATACCGGGTGATGAATCAAAGGATCTCGCAGAAGTAGGGAAGCTGAAGAAAAGCATTGCGCTCGAGGATGAAAGAGGGGATGTTCGGCACCAGAAGTGGCGCTTTGAAAGCCAGCCTTTGGAAAACATTAGGGAAGAAAAGAAAGAAGTCATTCGAACAATAGACCTCGAAGAGATTGATAAAGTGGATGTATCAAACTATAAGGAAATGTTTGAGACCACAGATTTAAGCAGACGGGATGACACTCAGAAAATTTACATAGAGGGTGTAACATCTGGTTCTGTGAAATCAAATACTAATTTGTTTGAGTCCACTCAATTGTATGCAATGCAAGACAGCTCTGGGCACTACCATGAGGTGAGAACAGTACGGCGAGAGGAAGTTGTCAAAGGAGATGTCACAACTTGCAAATGGATGTTCGAGACCCGACCCATTGACCAGTTTGATGAAAGTATAAGCAAATACCAAGTCATCCATGGAATATCCAAACAGGAGGTGGAATCGGGTGATGTTAAAACTGCCAAATGGTTGTTTGAAACTCAACCTCTGGATGGTATTAAATACTTCAGCAACATTGAAGAAGAAGAAACTGTTGACACTAACAAACATATTGAAATTGTCAAGGGTGACGTCAAGACCTGCAGGTGGCTTTTTGAAACTAAACCAATGGACCGCCTCTACGACAGAGTTCACTTAAAAAGTGAGGATGACCATTTAGAAGTAAAAAAAGGGGATGTCAAAACCTGTACCTGGCTTTTTGAGACACAAGCTCTTGATGCTATCCGTGATGAGAACGAAAAGATTCTCAAAACATGTACTGCCAATGAAGAAGACGTTAAGGGGAAAGATGTAAAAATGGTTCGCTTCCTCTTTGAAACTGAAAATACTGAAATGCTCACAGGGAAAGACGGATGCTCCTTTAAGCAAGTCACTGAAATAGACATTGAGTCTGGAGATGTTTCAAGGAAGAAGTACATTTTTGAAAATCAAATGCAGGACATCATGACATCTACGACTGAGGAAACAATGCAGAAACTAAAAACCCTTCAGTCGGAGGATATCAAAAAGGGAAATGTGGTGAACTGCAAATGGCTGTTTGAAAACCCTTCTGCAGATAAAGACGAGTCCATTAGTAGCTACATTGTGAACGATGTGCAAGGTGGGAGTGTTGACAAAGGCCGTTTTATCTTTGAAACATGTTCTTTGGATAAAATTCAGGAAGCTTCCTCTGATAAGGAGATACAGAAAGTAATTCGAGAAGATGAAGAGAGAGGTGACGTGAGGAACTACACAATGATGTTTGAAACTCAGCCTCTGTACGCCATTCAAGACAAAGAGGGCCACTACCATGAGGTGACCACTGTGACGAGCCAGGAGGTGATGCGGGGGGATGTGGTCGGATCCCGATGGCTGTTTGAAACAAAGCCCCTGGACTCTATTAAAGACACTGATGAGGTCTACATCATCAAGTCTGTAACACAGGAAGATGCACAAAAAGGAGATGTGACATCGGCCAGGTGGAAGTTTGAAACCCAGTCTCTCGATGCGATCGATGCGGAAAAGGTCTTCGTAAAAACTGTGGACGATGTCCAAGGAGGTGACGTGAGGATGAACAAGCATCGTTTTGAGTCAGATGCCCTGTCCCAGAGTTGTGTTAAAACTGTTAATGTCAGTGAGATACAAAAAGGTGATGTCAGTACGGCAAAATGGAGATTTGAAACCCAATCGATTGATAAGATAAAAAGCATGAGTGCAGAAAATCTACTCGAAACTGTTCAAAAGGAGGACATTGCAAGGGGAGATGTAAAACAATCTGTCTGGCTTTTTGAGAAAAATCCCCTTGACCACATTAAAGAAGTTGATGAGGGGGTTGCATCCACCACGCAAGAAGACATTCCAAGAGCGGACGTGAAGTCAACCACTTGGCTATTTGAAACAACACCCTTGAACAACTTTAATGAAACAAATGTAGAAAAAACGGAAATCCTGGGTAAGAGTATTAAAAGAACCCTTCAGGAGCTGTACAGCGAACAGATGGTGAGCTCAAAGGGAGTGATACTAGAGGCTGATGAGATTGGCGACGTTAGAATGGCAAAGTATCAACTGATGAACAAGGACACCCCAGAGATCCATAGGGAGCAGGTCATCAAGGGGGATCTTGAAAGTATTATGATTAAGCTGTTGAATAGACAGGAAACCAACGAGAGACAGATAACAATAGATTCTGAGGAAAAGGGTAACATCAGTTCAACAGTGCATCAATTGCTGAATCAAGCAAGTGAAAGCAGTGTTGCAAAAGAGGAAATATTAAGGGGTGACATCCAGGTGGCTGTAAATAATCTTTTTAAAGATCCTGAGTCCAGCAAACATGGAATACTCATCCAAGAGGATGAAAAAGGAGATGTGAGAATGACAATCTATTCCCTGTTGCATAAGGAAGACCACATTACCCTGGACAAGGAGGGGGTGATCAGAGGGGACATAAAGAATGCTCTCCAGAAACTGTCCAGCCACGGCAGTCAAGACCCGACTAATGGGATTCAAGTGGATGAGACAGAAAAAGGAAACGTGCGCTTCTACTCGACCTGCATTGAATCTGGGGCCGTTGACTATCTCAAGCAACTCCATGCAGATACCCATGAAGATGGAGCCCAGAAGGTAGAAAAAGAACCGATTATTGGAGGAGACATCAAGAATATGAAAATTGTCCTTTGCCAAAATCAAGCTGAAATTGGGCGTACAGTGGATGACATTGTTCCTGGCGATGTTCATAACACTGTCAAAGTCTTCATGTCAGAGCCAAGCATCTTACTGGAAGGT
Organism: Enchelyopus cimbrius; assembly: GCA_027122795.1. Taxonomy (NCBI): domain Eukaryota; kingdom Metazoa; phylum Chordata; class Actinopteri; order Gadiformes; family Gaidropsaridae; genus Enchelyopus; species Enchelyopus cimbrius. The sequence goes on along the minus strand of JAOPJJ010000080.1, from coordinate 64,965 downwards.
GTGCAGAAAGAGGAGATCCTCAAGGGTGATTTGAAAGCGGCTCTGACCTCGCTTTCTGATTCTGTTAACCAGAGTGTGGTGGTCGAGAAAGAGGAGGTGGTGAAGGGCAACATACCAAAGGCTCTGCGTTGCCTGGAGAGGGCTCAACAATGCTACAAAGAGGTTGAGAAGCCCGATATTATTCGGGGCAATATCAAAGGTGCTCTGAGATCTCTCGAGAAATCGGCAACTTCCAAAGTTGAAACTGTCATGGAAGATTTAGTTTCTGGAGATGTTAAAGCTACGCTGAAGTCTTTGGAGCAGGCAAAGCTAACCGTGAGGGAGGTTGAGAAGGAAGAGATTATAAGGGGGGATATTCACTCAACGATGCAGTGTCTACAGGACGCCTCAAATGATAGATGGACCAGCCAGCAGGAAATTGATGTGCAGGGAGATGTAAGAGGCACTATACAGCATTTCCTAGAGTCCCCATCCTCACCAAGAATGCAACGGAGGGCAAGCCTTGAAGGGGATGTAAAAATGTCAATTAAATCCCTGTCCGAGCACCATGAGCAATCCCAGTTGGAGAAAGAAGAGGTGATAAAGGGAGACGTTAAAGGTACCATTAAGTCCTTGCTGGAGACTGCACATCGGGAAACTCCCAAGGTTCACAGAAAGGTCAGAGTGAAACACAGCCCTCCCATTAAAAACCTGAAAGTTGACAGAAATCTACAAAAAATAAAGACTGCATCAAACGTTGCTTCACAAGACAGTTGTAACAGCTCCACTGAAGCACACGTTGAAACAACACACTTGTGTTCTATGCATCAGTCCTCTCAGCACACCACGTTGGTAGAACACAAAACTATCACCCAAAACCACGGCATCAAAACCCTGAAGACTGAATTCCGAAATCTCAACAAAAACCCTAAAGGCAAAATAAAGACGTCTAAAACGAAAGTTAAAAAGAGTGATGTTCACATCCCCAAACCAACTCTGCCAGAGCCTGATCTCCCTCCACCTCCCCCACCTCCACCTGTTTCAGAAGGAGATCTCCCTCCTCCGCCCTCGCCTCCTTGTTCATCATCAGGGGATCCTGAGCATGATCAGCTTCCTCCTCCCCCTCCGCCTATAAGTATTGATCAGGACATCCTCCCACCTCCACCTTCTCAGCAAGAGCTGGATAACATGCCATCACACGTAAAGCATCCCTCTCCAGCTAAAGCAAAGAAAATGACAGTCAGAAAAGTGAAAGCACCTATTTTGTGCCCTGTGCCAAAGTTTGAGCCTACAGTGGATATTTGTAATATACAACAGGTAACCAGAGGGACAATTTCAACCACCAACCAATCTGTAGTGGATGAATGCAAGACCGAATCAAAGCACTTAACTGAACATGTGCTGTGTGAAATCCCTCCACCCCCTGAATCACCAAGACCTTTGAAGAAAGTCCATATCCCAATGGTGTTTACACCTCCACCCTCTCCTCCCCCTTCCATGAGAAGCAAGACGACAAAGTTTAAAACTCCGTTAATTAAAGCAGAAGAAATGTTCAGAATGACTAAGGAGGACAATACCCCTCCCACTACTCCAACACCGACTTTCGTACACGAGAGTGCAACAGCTTCCCTGGAAATGCTTTCCAGCCAAGGTAACATCTCAGACCGGGCTGAGGGCAGAGCTGAAAAGACCATGACAACCCAATCCAATCCTGTATCCAAATATTTTGGAATAATAGACAGCAAGGTTGGGTCTGTTCAGCAGACTTTTTCAAATGTAACTACTGTCAGACAACAGACACTTTCATCATCTACTGAGCTTGTTATTTCAGGTTTATCACAATCTACCCAAGTTATTACTAATCAAATCCAGACATCAAATGCAGATGTTACAGAGATAGAAAATACAGGTTCTGGGTCTATAGTTAAGAAAGATAATGAAGCACCGGAGGAAACCAAATCCAGCAAGTCGGACGATTCTGAGAATCGTCTGGCAGCCAAAACATCTCAGAACAACTCCGAGAAAAAACGCAATGAGTCTCTCACCCAAGAGTCTGATTCTTCAGTCAAGACGGCAAAGACTTCCAATGGCAAAACAGGGAAATTAACCCAAAAGGGAAAAAAGAACAATAAACAAGAAAAACAGACAAGAGAAACTAAGAAGGCTCATGAAAATGACATGAAAGTGAAGGAACCCGCTGAAGAGAAGAATTCTGCCAAGGTGAAGGAATCTGTGAAAAAAAACACAGATGTAAAGGGGAATGAATCTGCCGAGGTGAAGGAACCTACCAAGGGGAAGGGGAAGGAACCAGCCAGGGTGAAGGAACCTGCCGAGGTCAAGGAACTTACAGAGGTGAACCTGAAGGAACCAGCCGAGGGCAATGAACCTACAGAGATGAAACTGAAGGAACCTGCCAAGTTGAAGGAACCTGCAGAGGTGAAGGAAAGTACAGAGGTGAAAGTGAAGGAACCTGCAAAGGCAAAGGGAAAGGGACCTGCAGAGGTGAAGGAAAAGGCCGAGGTGAAGGAACCTGCAGAGTTGAAGAGGAAGGAACCAGCAGAGGTGAAGGAACCTGCAGAGGTGAAAGTGAAGGAACCTACAGAGGTGAAGGAACCTGCAGAGGTGAAAGTGATGGAACCTGCAGAGGTGAAGGAACCTACAGAGGTGAAAGTGAAGGAACCTGAAGAAGTGAAAGTGATGGAACCTGCAGAGGTGAAGGAACCTACAAAGGTGAAAGTGAAAGAACCTGCAGAGGTGAAGGAAAATGCGGAAGTGAAGGATCCAGATGAGGGGAAGGAAGTTGAAGGGGTAAAGGGGAAGGAACCTGCCGAGGTGACCGCAAGCCACACACAGAACGAGGTGAAATCCAGTGTTAAAGAGGACCTTCTGCAAGCCGCTTCTTCATTAGGAAGTTCATCAGGAATGAAAAAGAAAAGGAAGGCAAAGAAGTCGAAAGCTGCAGCCCAGTCAGCTCAAAGTAAAGAAACAAACACAGAATCACTCGTGAGCCAAGAAACAATAACAGTGACCAATATGTGTAAAGATCTGAGTGGAGGAGGAAACATTCAGGTCCACAAGGAAGTTGTTATCACAGAAAGTATAGTTGAGCAGAATGTGGGCCAGGACAGGGTGAAGGTGGAAAAGCAAGTGAAGAACAAAGTGTTAACATCTGATAAGAAGAAAGCTCAAGAGAGCAGGGACGTGCTGAACACCTTGGAACACACACCAGTGGTCGAGGGTACAATAGAGAAGACAAAGGACTGCAAGAGGGAAGAGGTGCAGTCAATCATCTCAGAAATAACAGAAATACAAAGGGTGTCTGGAAAAACAAGTTCAAAATCAGTGAAAACTCTGCTCAATGCAATTCCAGTATGGATCCTGAGTGAGGAGGAGAAATGTGATTTGGAATTATCTGCCATTCAAAATAATGTACAACAACTTGAAGAAATTGTTTTACATTTACATAAACTATTAGAGGCAAAACTTTCATTTCTCAATGAAAATGACAGAGAGGAAAAACGTGACTTTAAGTCTCTTTCTGAAAGAGTTGTTCCTTCTCGAGGGAAACAGAGAATATCAAAGCTCAGTATCGGCTCAACCAAAGTGGAGACTGGCACCAAGCAGAAGAAATCCCCTGAAAGTACAAACCAGGAAGCCAGTCCAGGACGGTCGTCTGACCTTAGAGCTCCGTCACCCTCACTGAGAACACGCCCACCCTCCCCGACCTTCATCACAATCGAATCCACTCGTAGAACTGACTCACCGCAAAGGGTCACCCCATCGCCAACCCTGCTGCACAGGCCGGCCACGCCCCCCACTCCGCCCACCCGTAGGGCCGATACCCCAACAGCACGCATCACCAGAATAACGCCATCGCCTACTTTTGACCGAGTTGAAAGTTTGGCTCGGTTGAAGGACACAACAGCCAAGCTATCACGCGTTGTGACACCACCTCCTATTTTGCAACACCAGCAACTGATGGAGAAAAGGTCTGAGATTGTGGAATCTCCTCAATCATTCCACCGTCAAATCAAGGTCCAGTCTGAAACCTTGGTGGTCTCAGAGACATTGGATAAGAAAGCTGGACGTAAGAAAGTAAAGAAAGCAGAAAAGGACAAGAAACAGGAGAAGACTGTTGATGATCTACCACATGTTGATGTTAATCCTGTGAACATTGAAGATAACACAAATATGGCTGCAGATAAAGTAAGTTGGCCTGGATCCACTCTAGGGACCGATTTTTCCCTCCAACAAATTGAGCAGGATTCGCTGCTGATGGCAGAGCAATTGGTTTTATCTCTAAAAGACAAGAAAGAGCTTTTTGAAGAGGCTCAGAAAGCTGACCAAAATAAGACGTATGTGAGGAAGAAACCGATTGATATTCCAGAACGCTTGGGGCCGGATGTAGAAAAGTCTGATATGAGACACGAGGAGAAAGAAACGGATGAGCCTCCGAGGGTGAATCTAGTCAACCCATTTGCGTTACCAGAAGAAAGGGTCTACACCAGAAAAGATCAGATCGCTCACTTTGAACACCACAACAAGACCCAAGTTGCGGAGGTCGACACAACATCAAATATTGACATTCTAGGACAGGAACTGCCCGAGTTTGACATCCAGGTGATAAAAAATGTGTTTGGGCTGGACCAGCAAAGTTCCTTACACAAAGTAGAGAGCAGCCATCAGGAAAAGGGTGTGTTAAACCCAACAACAGACAGACCCATGTCTAAAAACCGTCAGCGGTCGAGGGAGAGTTCTCGACAGAACACCCCTGTCCCTTCACATGGGGAGATTGCGCACACGGTTTCGTCAGAACCAAAAGACTTCTCTGAAACCAGCATCACAACAGAGCATTTCTCTAATGTCGACCATTATGGGAACAAGACCGTGGGAACCAAGACCCTGAAAACCGTCTCTGAGGGTGTGTCCGACACAAAGACTCCTTTCTCTTATGCGGACATCGTCAAGCGGAAGGCGGCTGAGAGAACGGAGACCTGCGATGAGGCTTCCACGGAGGAACTCCTGAGGAACTTTCAGAAGACGTGGACAGAAAGTGAGACTGTCTTTAAGAGTCTGGGCTACAGTGTGACTGAGGAGAGAACATCCCAAATCATGACGCAAGTGACAGATTCTTCCCTCGCTGGTAAAGCTCTCAGCATGGTGAAATAGACGCCTAATGGCATGAAATAGGATGGATGGACGTCCTTGGAAACTATTTGCACGTTTTGAATTGTTTGGGATTTTTTTGGGGTTCAAACAATAAGAAATTGAAAATGATTGTTCTAATAGTGTGCTGAAAAATGCTGTGCTATTAATATTATTACTATTAAGTTAATATTATAATACCATGATAAGTGAAGGATATTGCAATTGACTAATTCCTTTCGAAAGGAATTAGTCCATTGATAACTTTTGTACTTGGACTAATGGACAATGGACTAATTGATAACTAGTGTGATTGTTTTTCCACCTATTGGTAGTTTCTAGGCAGAATTACTGACTTTGAAGAAAACAATTGCAGGAACTCGATAAAGACTGAAAAATGAAGTAATATTTTTTGCTTTATATTGCACCAAACAAAAACCTTGCACAAACTTAACAGCACCCATGCAAATCTCAAGTCTAGCATTTTGACTTTGCCTATGCTTGACATTGTGAAGAAATGAACATAGGTGCTAACAGAAATGATAACCTCAACATGTTTCCTCTTTTTCTAAAAGATTCGCGTGTTGAAGTCAGAGCTATGTACAGTATGTCGGAGGAGGGTTTACCCCATGGACGCCAGGATAATGGACCGAAAGAAATACCATAAATCCTGCTTCTGCTGTGAACACTGCGGCAGTATATTAACGTAAATATGTCTCCTCAAACAGAAGGTGTCACAATTTATAAAATGTGTTTGAATACATTGTATACACTTACCGTTTTATGTATATCTTTCCTTTAATGAAATAGTGTATCATTGTTGGGATGTAACTTGCATTTCTGTGATTATGTTTCAAATTGTTTCTCGTTATTTTTTTTGGAAGCATTGTTATTGTAGTTTTGCAATTTGAGAAAATCGAGATATAAACACAAAGTTTGATCGATATTTATGTTTAACAGCATTTGGCTTGATGTAATGTTTTACCTTTTGTTTCAGCCTTGGCAACTGTATCTCTCTCCATGGACATTTGTACTGCCTGGCCCATCATAAACAGCTCGTCAAGACTAAGGGGAATGTTGACAGGCCTGACCATCCTGCTGTCCCTCTCCACTCTCCAGACCACACTGACTGGAGACATTCAGTCAACAGCCTGGATTCAGCACATGTATTGGATGACACCAAACCAAATGCTAGTAAGATGTCTGTGGTTTGGCCCCCACAAGTAGATCCTACAATGAAAGGGTTCAAAATGGAGGAAGACATTCAGCTTACCAGACCGCAATGGCCCCCTCCAGGCCACGCCCCCAAGACCCCCCCTCAGCAGCACAGAAAGGCTGTACCCAAAAGTGTGATTTGACCTTCCAAATAGACAATAAAAACACGAGAGGAAGCACGAGGCAGTGAAGATTATTAGTTAAGCTGCTAACTACTACTAACTAAATGCAGTCCATTAACTACTGGTTAAAGTAAATAAATACAGTCAAAGGTTGATGGTCAGGTGTTGGAGAACAGAATGTGGACTGAAGGCATAGGTGAGAGCATAATGTACAGTATGTGCAAAAGGAAAAAGGTGAAGTGTGAGGTAAGTGCTGCGGGGTAAGCCTAGAATAGGAAATGGGACAAAAAAGTCCAAAATACGATGTCATAATAATAATGTAAGACTGCCGTTTCACACACAATTGACTTCCATATTTCACACACTATATTACACTTGTGCTCCACCTGTCAGTATAGCACAATTATATGTATATAAATGAGCAGTTCAAATCAGTGTAACCGGTATTGTGTGATACTACCAGCTGCTGTTTACAGCCTGTTTAGGGAAACCATTCTGTCAAACCATTCGCTGTTAGGAAGATTACTTCTGATACTGAATTAAAGATTAATCATGGAATATTATCCCAGAATGTAGTTTATTATGTTAATAGTTTGTTTTCCATTATTATTCTTTTTGTAATGTATGCATCAATTTACCTCAGCAGATTGGGGACAGAAAGCAGAAAATTAGAAAACGCAGGAACCCTTTCTATCATTTACAGGCTTACATCAACGTAAAAAAACCCAACATAATTTGGTATCTTATAATTCAGCATTTAATGTTGATGAACAGCTTTATTTGACTTTTGATACACATTGGAGAACAATGCTGAGGCACTTCAACAATCTGGTTTTGTTGAATCTTCTTGAGAGGCTATCCTAGAGCATTCACTCACTATTTGAGATAAATCCTAGTTTTTCTTGTAAAAAAAAGTTTTGGGGACAGAGTAGCTATCTGTTCTTTTCTTTTATTGTGACTGGATTGTTCTCTGATATTTTTGCATTTTTCTTTTTTTCTAGCACCTGGTGTGCAAGCAAAATGTATCTTGGAAATATTGTATTTATACTTTATAACATATATTCTATTTCCATTAATTATGAATACAAATAATAATAAAAATGTCAAGTTTTTCGAAATTGTTTTACGCAATAAACATTATTGCATTTCATATTGTGCTTGTTCTGTGATGCTGTCAAGCTGGTCATTTTTGTGAATATTTCATATAATGAAATATTCTAAAGGGGTTGGGGTTAACCCTAACCTAGGTTAACCCCAACCCTAACCCTATCTCTGTTTTAGTGATACAAGGCGATGGGAGGTGACTTCAGTTACCTACTTCAAATAATGGTGGATCAAAGGGTTATGGTTAAGGTGGATAATGGAGACTAAAAACGAATTGTGTGAATTTGAGTGATGGAGGGTTAGACAGTGGTGGTCTGCAGGGTTAGGGTGAGTGATGGAGGGTTAGACAGTGGTGGTCTGCAGGGTTAGTTTGCGTGATGGAGGGTTAGATTTAAAGACAGTCTGGAGGGGTTTGACAGAGACAGTTTGGAGGGTTAAGATGAGTGATGGATGGTTGGACCAGTCTGGAGGGCTGCACATTCTCCCACAGCGTCAGTGCACCTTGCTTACAGCGTTCAGGGAGGCCCGCCCTCTCCCTGAGCGGATTGGCTGAGTAAACGGATCTAAAGTAGGATTGGACAGCCCCAGCCTCATGGAGCTCTGCGTCAGTTCATTGCGCCACAGTCCCGTTTTCACGAGTGAAGCCGTGCGTTAGGATGCCGAGCCGGAGTCCTCTGGATCCCCTGTACCCTCTGGATCCTCTGTCTCCTCCGCATCCTCTGGACCATCAGCACCAGCAGTCCCTCCCAGATGGACTCCCAGGAGGAGGAGGTAGGGGTCCTGATGCTGCGTTGCTTTGTGTTTGCGGGGCGGACGTCCTGTTTGGGGAACAGGCGCTTCTCCTTCTGTTTGTTCAGCGTTTGGTTTGCGATGTGCGGGTTTTCTAATCGTATTTCTCCCGCATGCACACAAGGACCATTTGATATTATATAACAATAATATTAATAATATTAGCTGTTACCATATTATGCGTGGTGCGGAGAGAAAGTTAGACAGACCAGGACCTGCTGACTTTAACATGTTGGGTTTTATTATAGGCCTACAAAAATAATAATAATTGTGTCCATGGGTTATTTTTTAATCTTTCTGGGTAAACATATGTGACTGATCGCGTTATAATTGATCATTGATCATTAATAAGCAATCGTTCATCATGTTCAATGCGGAGGAAAAGCTGATTTAAAATGAAAAACATCTCACTTTCCCTTAAGCAAAGATAGGGAATAAGGTACCTTATTCAGTATTATACGTGTGTGTCTCTTTATATATCACTATATTGCATATTATAAGACTATATTCTAGAGTGGAACCATTGCATCCTGTAGACAGTAAACTACTAAACAGAACCAGGATGCTACTACATGGAACCATAGCATCCTGTAGACAGTAAGCTACTAAACAGAACCAGGATGCTACTACATGGAACCATAGCATCCTGTAGACAGTAAGCTACTAAACAGAACCAGGA
>JAOPJJ010000080.1:0-11133 GCA_027122795.1 Enchelyopus cimbrius | reverse complement strand
TTTTAATATTTTTCATTGGGTTGTTTTTAAATACAACAAATGGTTTGGGTTGCATCCATTAAATAAATAATAATACATCAAAAAATTTGCCCCCCCCCCCCCCCCCCCCCAATACTTTGTGGTGTGGCTATACTGCGGCTCTTCACTAAATGGACCTTGCAGTGTCATGTGTCCGTCCGGTCATGCTTTCGTTGGCAGGTTAACCATGCAGAAAATCCACAGTTGTTTGTGTACCGGATGTGGAGCAACATTTCTTTCTGCCCCATTTGTTCTGAGCCGGTTTAACTCAGAGCTTAACCTCGCTGGCTCTCGCCTTTCAGCATTTTCTCTTTTAGGGTTGAAGGACAGAAACAAATACAGAAGCGATCAGAGTCCATCGGCCTGTTGAGTGGTCATAATTTCACAACCAGTTTCTTAAAGCATATTTCCGAAGGCCCAATCGTAACGAAACCGGTCGCGGGACGTTCGCGCGCGGGCCGGCCTTACGACGAGAGAATAACGATTCGACTTCCTGTCTCGTACGGCCAGGTGACGCCCTTTCCTATGCCTGGCTCGAAATATGAAAAATGAGCGGAGCGCGGGTCGCGACCGCGGACAGTTCCGCTGGAGTCGGGGGCTCAGGCCGCACGCGTGGACGTGCGTTTCACGCCTCATCACTCGCATTCATAATTTCACAACCAGTTTCTTAACGGACGCCATTTCAAGGACGCCACGTCATAGAACACCGACAAGCACCGTTCCAAAGTTGAGAACACTCAGAAATTCGTGCCCTTTTCGCAACCCTTTTTTTTGAGAATTCCGAAGAATTTTCAAGGATGTATCGATGGATCCTCATCGAGCAAAATACCCACAACCCTCTGAGCGGGGGAATAAAAAAATGCCGGAAGAGAGGCAATACACATTTAAATGCGAGTGAAGGTATTTTAAATTTTTCAGAACTGTTTTGTGCAAGCTATGAATCATGGTCTATATTTTGCATGGGTTTTATTTTATGTACGTAGCTGGTGTTTAAACACTACTGTCGCTACGCGCTCCACACTAGTCGTTCCAAACTCTGAATGTTCACGAACGCTAGGCAGCACTCTAGCCTGGTCTACATTGAACGCTCCATAGAACGCGACTCTCAAGGAAGTGCTCTGGCGAGTCGCAGCCTCCACTTCGGAATACGGTCCATGTGTGAGTGAGAGTGAGTGAGTGAATGACAGAGTGAAGAGAGAGTGAGTGAGAGTGAAAGAGTGTGAGTGTGTTTATGAGTGAGTGAGTGAAAAGTGAGCGAGAGATTGAAAGTGAGTGAGTGAGAGAGAAAGCGAGGGAAAGAGAGTGCGAGTGTCTTTATGAGTGAGTGAGTGTGTTAGTGAGTGAGTAAGTGTGTGTGAGTGAGTGATCAAGGGTGAGAGAGAGAAACACAAGCGTGTGAGCTTTGGTGTGTGTGTACGAGTGAGTGAGTGAAGAGTGTGTGTTTATGAATGAGTGAGTGTGTTTATGAGTGAGTGGGTGAGTGTGTTTATGAATGAATGATCAAGAAAGCGAGTGTTTGTCTCTCTCTCCACTGACCCTTGACCTCTGTAGCAACCGATAACATAACGGCAAATACTAATACGCTAGGGTAGGGTTTCTCAACAGGGGCAGTACCGCCCCCTGGTGGTACTGCCCCTGTTGGTGGTACTGCCCTACTTCCATAGTTTCAAATATTTTTTTATTGTTTGTTTATATTGATGGGTTTCTAACCCCTCTACCGTCTCAGCTACATTTGACTGTTTAGCTCTATTCTCAGTGGTCATACAGCGCAGTTGGGACCTGCACACGCTCGGACTCACGCTACATCAGCTACCGTCATGATCTCTATCATAACGCCGGGGGGGGATCAAAGTAAGGTCAGGGGGGCGTTTGCTCCAAAAAGGTTGAGAACCACTGCTCTATACATTTCCACCCAGAAAAGAGCAATTTGCATCCTATGCCCAAAAGTAAGGCACTAAGGTCTGTAGTATGTTTTCATTAGTTAGTGTTGGTGCACACCCTAAACCCAATATGCTCAAGAGTAAGACACTATGGTCTGTAACACTTTTAACAGGGACATATACCTCTTTTTAAACAAGTTAGATTGGTCTATGGGCTATACAAAACATGTTAATGAAGTTATTTGCACAAAATCACTGTTGCGTAAAGAGACTTCATCAGCTCTAATTTTGCCAGTTGCAGTCCCTCTCAGATTGAGCCGTTTTGGGCTCTGTCACTTGATATGCAAATAAGCTGTTGCTGGCCACGCCCCACCCATCCTATGTTTACACTGCTCGTTTATCACACGTGAAAACGACCGCAAATATGGGCGTAGGTTTGGTTTGAAATGTGCTGGGGACAGAGACATGTTCGGAAGCTCATTTTCAGATGTGCTGGGTACAATGACGGCACAAAACATTATTTTATTTGGCGGTCACGCGACTGGGATAACAAGAAAAAGCATAGTGAGTGGCAACATGTTGCTGCAGCCGTGAACTCTGTCAGTGGCACGGAGCGCGCAGTGCCAGAATAAAATTTTAAAAAAGTGGTCTGACATAAAAGTACATTTTTATTTCCTCACGCACAGCACGTTTATAATTTATTGCTCAAATGTTACCGATCGTATAATGAAGATCGTTTATTACTGGTGGATGCAAAGCGGTCAGTTTGTAATCACCCACGTAAATGTTCTTGAACATAACACCATTTTTATGTCTGATTTGTCATGAATAGTAGAAGAGGAACGGACAATAATATAACCCTTGTGCTGAGGAGTATGTGGCTTGGTCTTCCACACTAAGGATTTTGTTGACATTTGATTGTGTTAACAGTGTCACAGGAAAATATAAAGTTATTGACGCATGTTGGACAGACGCTTTATTCCATGCAGTCGCGCCGTCCTCCTCCAGGCTCCGGGAGTAGACAGTATGATGGAGTGACGGGATTAAATATAGAGAATTTTGAATTGGAATTTTGAGATGTTTCTGGACTTATAACTGAGTCCAATAGCCTACAGAAATAACGCAGTTGACTGAAATCATTCTGATTACATAGATTTAACCCATGATAAGAGTTGAAATTAACTTATAAAGGGCGATAATAAAACATTCGTTCTTCTGTAGAGCACTTTAAATCCCGACGTAATGCGTGTGATTCTTCAACGGTAAAACAAGACAAGGACAAACACTCTCACACTGCTGGTTGCGAGTCGCCGACAGGGCAGGCGCCAAAAAAGTCATGTGCTTGCCTTGCAATAATCACAGTTTCTCGTTCTGGTAGATTCATTGGTCATCAATGGGAAGGTTGTAATGGCCGATGAAGAGGAGGTTGATTTACAGATGGCTCCTGGGACCCCTAGCCAGCTCCATCCACTTGTCGATGGGAGGGCAGCCGCCTGTGACAAGGCTCCTCAGGAGGCCACAGGGCTCCAGCTGAGGGATGTCAGGGTGGGCCTGATGGTAGTGCTCCAGCCGCTCCAGGACTCGGGCAAGCCCCACCTGGGCTGCGTAGAACATGGGACCGCCGCGGTGCTTGGGCCAGCCGTACCCAAACACATAGATGGCGTCGATGTTCTGGGGGCTGGCTGCGATCCCTTCCTCCAGGATGCGGAAGCCCTCGTTGATCATGGCATAGAGGCAGCGCTCTAGCACCTCCTGGTGAGCAACACGCCGCGCCACCAGGCCATGCCGCGCCCGGTATTCCTCCAGGAAGGTACGCAGCCAAGGGTCTGACTGGGCTACTCTGCCACCGGGCTTGTCATAGAGGTACCAGCCACTGCCCGTCTTCTGACCGTACCGGCCTTCCTCACATATCAAATCACCTAGGGGGCTATACCTGCATCCGTGGCGAATTCTCATTGGCTGACCTGCCGTTACAGCAGGACCCGTCAGCCCTTGTCCCTTCCTAATCCTCCAGCTGACATCCAGTCCAGAGAGGTCAGACATCTTGAACACGCCCATTGGGAAGCCAAATTCCTCCAACGCAGCATCCACCAGTTCAGGTGTGGCTCCTTCCTCCAGCAGGAAGAGAGATTGAGCCAGATAGGGCAGTAGCATGCGATTGCCAACAAACCCTGTGCAGTTACCCACTGCCACAGACACTTTGCCCATCCTCTTCCCCAGTTGCATGGCTGTGGCCACAGCCTGGGGAGAGGAGCGAGGCCCATACACAACCTCCAGCAGTCTCATGATGTGTGCCGGGGCGAAGAAGTGCATCCCTACGACCATCTCTGGGCTGGAGGTGCAGGAGGCGAGGTGGTCTATATCCAGGGTTGACGTGTTGGTGGCAAGTAGGGTGCCAGGTTTACAGATTGCAGACAGCTGTTTGAATATTTTCTCCTTAATAGCCATGTCTTCAAACACTGCCTCCACCACAAGGTCCACTTCAGCTGCGGCCTGTAGATCAGGGCTGTAGCGGACAACTCCACCTTTCAACATGCGTGATACTGCTCGCTCGGCCTCGGCAAGCTGATGCTCTTGGGTCTCCACGGCGACAACTGACAGACCTGCTCTTGCCAGCGCCACTGTGATTCCCCGACCCATGGTTCCTAGACCTGAGAGGACACAAACACAGGGTTCCAACTCCCCCTTGTTCTGGTCCTAGCCGGAGCCCTTAACCAAACCCAGCCTGAGCCCTAACCCAACATTCTGGGTCTGGTAGGAAAGTCTTACCCTAAACCCTACAAATATATATACCCCTTAATCTGTATGGCGTGCAAGTGTTTACCGATCACTGCAGCAGTGCCGACAGGCTGGGCTCTGCATGTGTCCCAGCGGGCTCCACTGGACAGGACCCAGTGGGAGGCGGACCTCTCTGAGAAGAAGGAGTAGCGTGAGGCCATGGCCTGGCCTGAGCTCATCAGGGTCCCCAGCAGCCTCCTCTCCAGCTCCATGCCCTTGTGGAAAGGAAGGAGAGCAGCGCCTCGGACCGCCTGGACGCATGCGATCGGTGCGGTCGCCCCTCTGGCCCGGCTGCGCGCGTGTCTCATCGCCTCTTCAAAGAAAGCCTCCATGTTCTCCAGCGGTGGGCATGGACGGTTGCCAAGGCACCGCCTGTCCAGGGGCTCTCCTGAAACAGGAAGGAGGGGGGGTTATAGCTGTTGTTCCATTCCAACATTGTAGTTTGGTACTGAAATGGAAGACTGAGGTCCTCTTGTTTTTAATTCGGTCCGGCCCAGGGAAGGCCGGAGAGATGTTTGTACCGAGGAACAAAGATATTGATAACATACATCAAGGCCGCATATAGATGAAGCACAAAAAGTCCTTTAGAAAAGGAATCCCGCTCCGCAGGCGTGCATCTACAAAATCTTTAGTTCATAAAAAATAACCGGTCATGCTAATCTACCCAAAAAAAGTCGCATTGTCCGTGTGTCTGTTTTATGCAGAACTAGTATCTTCAGAGCGTAATAAGTTAGCTGCTTTGTGTCAACAGACTAGCAACATGGCGGCCCCCGTAGTTAGATTCAATGTTACCGATACCGGCCAGCAAATTGATTCTAAACAATAAGTTTGTTTGCTTTAGGTCATATGACTTAGACCTCATTAAATCTGAGGTATTCGCGTTATATAGGCGGTATTTGTGAGGGGGATTTACTATCTGTGATACAATGGCAGCGTTAACAAGCACTATCTATGCCGTGCTTAGCTAGTTGGCAGTCTGCCGTTCTAGCAATACAGGTCTTATTTCACGTTTACCCTGATCGTTTCTCAATATGCCATTGAGCGGAATTCATCTTAAACCACCTTCCTGAAGCCTGAGCTGAGGTGAGACCCACTGAATGGAGAGAGACCCCCTTAACTGAGCTGTGAAAGACCTGTCGCTGCCCTCATGTCCACCGGGTTGCCGTCAGCTGCCATGCTAACCCTCCCTTGACGAGGGTTAGCCATCGGATCAACATTGGCTCATCAAGAACTTTCCTGGACCACAAAACCTTGTTCGCATCGCTAGGTCCGGCGGCTGAGCTCATGGATTCTTCCATTGGACTGAGGACTTTTTGTCTGTTGTTGTCCTTGTCTGTGCTTTGTGTTTTGTTTTGTCTATGTATGCGCTGTGGGTTGTACCCTGTACCGACTTGACTTGACTGTATACATAGCTTTGTCCAAGAACAACGAGGCAAACATACCATGAGGTGAACTTTTTATGTTAAGTAATTTTAGATAAATAAAAGGCAATAATTGTACTTGTATCAATGGCCGCTCATTCATTCATCCACAAATGAAAACAACCCTGATCAACCATGCAATTAACATTCAGAGAGAGCCCATGAGTATCAGGGGCGAGGAAAAACTCCCTAGAATTGGAGATACATACAGGAAGAAACCTCGAGCAGATCCACGACCCAAGGGCCTGACCCATCTGCCTAGGGTCAGTTACAGGGCAGCAAGGTGTGTACACATGATAAATGAATAGGTCGGTTAGGTGTAGAGAATAGAACATGGTGTTTAGAGCCACCTGGATTGTATGTTACAAAGAGGTAGGATGGTTACATAACCTCTATGATAATGTTTTCACGTAACATTGACAAAACGGACAAAAGCGTGGATTCTAAATGGACTGGTCCGATTTTATGACGAGGATGCAGGCAGTGTGAAAACACAGCACCTTGCCAGCAAAAAGGTCAATGTTTGCGAATGCCTGAGCACTGATGCTGTAACTAACAGATGTCCTGCAATCATATGGGCTGGAGCGGAGACGAGTCACCAGTATTCTGCTGGACAATTGTGCTGTGATGAGGGGGAAGAAATCTGGGCCTGAAACACAATTACTTTACTTTGGAGTATTACAATTGGTTTATAACAAACAGATAACAAACTCCCGGTTTGTTATTTCTCCCGGGAAACTCCTTTATGAATAATGGGATATCAGACCGATGTATTTGTCTGATGTGGACCAGTTGCCAGATCTTGTATGAAACGCATCCGATTCACACAATCCACACACCGTATACAATTTTAAACACGTTTGTCACCGCAACCTGGCAACCTATAACCCAGTTGCGTAACAGTTTCCGCAAGCTTCGCATAAAGTTCAGACCGGAAAGCGAGCCGATAAAAAAATGGCAGGTGAAAGTGGTGTTCGCGTAAAGAAGTCTAAATATAGCTGAAAATGTCAACAGTGTGGGACGCAACAATTACATTGTTGATGTAGGTATTTTACTGTACAAATACGTGGACACCATGCCACAAAGGGACACACCCAGTGTGTTATATATGGGCAGCATAGCCATGAGGATGGTGGGGCATGTCTCTATGATATTAACATCCTGAAGGAATAATCATCAGTTCAGAAAATATATGCGGCTGTTTGAATCAGTTTTTCCTTTATAGTACAGATCCAAAAGTATTAGCCATACTTCATAACCCTACCCACAATGCATTCTGCATGGGCAGCAAAGTGAAGAGGCAGGTAGGACATAACCAGCCCAATGTACCTATACCTAAGGAATTGAGTATGGGTAGCATAGCAGTGAGGAGGGTGGGGCGTGTCTCATGTGATGTTGAATCACATCCTGAAGGAATTTACTTTCAGAAAAGATGGTTTCGGTGGTTGAATCAGTTTTCCCTTGATGGTACAATGGCTCAATACACATACTTGACAAGACAACTTGATTGTAAGTCTCTATTGAACCCAAGTAAAAATGATCTCTGCAATTTCCATAAACTACTGCATCGACAATGTATGCCCCCCTGCTGGAACCTCATGCCCCACCAAGGCAAAATCTCTAGAACCGCCACTGTATGGCGGTAGTATCTCTAGTCTCAGTATGCAGGTAAGTGACTAGTTAAAAGCCGACCAGGCCAGGCCCATGGTCCGAAGAGCTCTGGTGCTCTACACAAAGATCCTTCTGTATTATCGGCTTATATTTGGTTTGTTCATCTCATGTCTGAATGTTGTCAATTTATTTCCACAAAATTCACCAGAATCTATCATTTATAGGACTATTTATCAAAATTGTCTTCCAGGGGATCCCGCTTGACAATCATGTTGATCAGGGCATATATCTTGGCTTAGGGGCCCGCTTACCCAGGGCCGCCATTTCCCATATACAGTACGCAGAGCGTGTTGGGCCCCCCAAGTACCTGGCGGGCCCCCCAAAATGATGGTTGAAAAAAATGTTCATGAAAATTATATTTGCAAAACTATAACAGTTTATAATAGTTTGCTCTGTAGCCTTTTGCCTGACGTAGCTCTATGTAGCCTGCTTTATTGTAATCTGTGAATGTTGAGGCATAAATAATAATAGCAAGTAAGAGACCATATGAATCTGGCGCTGAAAAAAGAAAGAAGAGAAAACAGAGATGACGCCTGTGCGTCTCTTGCTGGTAAGTCACAGATTTACCAGCAAGGGGTGCTGCTGTTAGAGAGATAGATACTTTATTGATCCCCGAGTTCCCCTCGGGAGTCAATAAAGTATAAAGTAAATAAATGCGTCAACTCGGTCTCTGGGAGTGATGCGGCGGTTTTGAGTGTTGGTTGTGGAGTGATTCTGGACGTCAGTGAAGGTGACAGGGAGAGATTGTGTGATTCTCTGTGATTGCTGCGAGGAAGGGCTCTGTCCTACATGGTTGCCTGGAGCTGTCCGAGGGCTGTGGACGTTTCGGGAGAGGTTTGCCCTGCCAGCCATCGCACATCCCCAAGTGCGATCTCCGCTGCAGTATTGGTAATCTCTGCACCCCACCTAACTATTTACACTGAAACAGAAGACACACACACCGTGCGCAGCCCAAACAGAACTGTGACTGACCGAACTAACGCTGCGCCGGCACACACACGCACGCACGCACGCACACACGCACGCACTGCACTGGAAGGGACATTGCACCGCTGTGCATTCCGTGCACATACCCCTGTTCAGGACTGAGGAAAAAGTGTCTTTCTTGCCCGAGTGTTATAATATAGATATAATGTGATTTGTGATTGTGACTCGAACGTTAAATGCACGTCTGGTGATTTTGCATGGAAATATGATTGATGTTTTCCCGGTTTATATGTTATTGTTCATTGGAGCATTTGTTCCAATGAACATTTGTATGCCGTGTTGAACGTTGGCAAGTGTCTTTTGAACTATATCTCTGAAATATAAGTGTTTCATTTTGAGTTATTAATTTTGTAGTGGGATACTTACCTGGGGGTAGGGGCGCTTCATCTAGTAAAGCAGGGGCGTGGTGTCAGGTCGCAAACACTGCACACACTTTAGGTGATCCCTCAGGACATCCTGAATCCCACTTTACCCGTCTAGTAAGCTATCGTGGATCTAGACGGCTAAACCACGCACCACCTGTTCACTCACCTGGGGTCTCATCTATAAACGCTGCGTACGCACAAAAGAACGCGTATGCCACTTGACGGTGAAATGTGCGCACCACCACGAAAACTCTGACCCATGCGTCCTTAAGATTATGAGGAAAAGGGGAATTAGCGACAGGCAGTGAGGTGGTGAACTGATGTCAGACTGAAGAAATGTAGAGTGAGAAGAACGATTATGTTTTATCATCGCCTTCATGAGTTTAATTTCAACCCGTATCATGTGTTCAATCTATGTAATCAGAATGATTTCAGTCAACTGCGTTTAGCCCTTACCGTCAACACTCTTGGCGAACCTCACTGCGTAGTCCACGGTGTTCTCGTCCGTCACTCTGTCCAGCAGGCCCAGTGTCAAAGCCTCACCTGCGGCCACATGGCGCCCTGAGACACATAGTAACAATCATGTAAGGTGTGTTTACCTGTAACGATCCTATAAGGTGTGTTTACCTGTGATGATCCTATAAGGTGTGTTTACCTGTAATGGTCCTATAAGGTGTGTTTACCTGTAATGATCATATAAGGTGTGTTTACCTGTAATGATCCTATAATGTGTGTTTACCTGTAATGATCATATCCAAGGCAGCTCTAACTCCTATTAGTCTTGGTAAACGCTGGCTTCCCCCGGCGCCAGGCAGTATACCCAAAGACACCTCAGGAAGACCAATTCTGGCCTAAGAAGCACAACAAAAAAATCCGACAACAGGAATAGTACAGAAAATAGAATTTCATGAAAATAGAAAAACGATTGAAGAAACCTTAGAATGTCCGATTCGATAGTGACATGCTAATGCCAGTTCAAGGCCACCTCCCAATGCGAATCCTTCAATGGCAGCTACCACAGGTTTCCCTAGTGCCTCCAAGTACTGAAAGATCTCCACCAGAGGAAGTCCGTAATCCACATTTCCAAATTCCTTAATGTCAGCCCCTTTAACACACACACACACATTAGGAAAAGATGAATATATTCAATGTACAAAATGTCAATGCAAGGCAATTACAATATTTAATGCAAACTTGAATTATCTTACCTCCACAAAAAGTTCCGTTCTGCCCCGAGAGAACCACAGCGCGCACCAGTGGGTCGCTGGACGCCCTTCTGATCGATCTGAACAGACCTTCCCTTACCGCTCTTCTGCAAGACAAGGGGACGGTCAGTTCACATTAGCGGCGCTAGGGCTAACCCTCATGGCATAACAGTGTCCTGGAGTTTGGCTATGCCAAATACCACAGTCTCCTCAGCAACCTCGTATTTGTATTTCGTTCACGACTCATTTATGTAAACAAACATGAGGGGGGCGACTGTTGCATCGCAAAAGGGAGCAGACAGTGAAGGCAGAGAAAGCTCCACTTCTGAATCTATTTACCATAAAGTGACCGGATAATAATGTGATTCCTGCTCACCTCAGTGCGTTGACTGGCGGATTATGGATGGTAATCAAAGCCACGGATCCCGAAACAATCCTATACTGAGCCATTGCTTCGTGTAGTGTGAATGCTCTGACTGTTCGAGGCTACCATGAACTTTGTGTCTAGTACACGTACTGCTCCTACTGTTTGAGGCTACCCTGAACTTTACACCTAACACGAATGTCCACAACCTCTCATAATCTAACTCGCGCGCGTCGTTCGACCTGGGCACAGCCTTGGTAAAGCCAGCCCACACGTCCTTTCTTTTTCTTCTGTAGAGATTTATGGCAGATTACAATCAGTGTATTACC
Organism: Enchelyopus cimbrius; assembly: GCA_027122795.1. Lineage (NCBI taxonomy): Eukaryota > Metazoa > Chordata > Actinopteri > Gadiformes > Gaidropsaridae > Enchelyopus > Enchelyopus cimbrius. Next base: position 115 of record JAOPJJ010000080.1, on the reverse strand, counting down.
GCCATCTGCTGGACTGAGGTGCAGTTCATTCTGGGACCTTTTGCGGGGGGGGGGGGGGGGGGGGGGGGGGGGGGGGGGGGGGGGGGGGGGGGGGGGGGGGGGGGGGGGGGGGGGG
>JAOPJJ010000079.1:10091727-10108146 GCA_027122795.1 Enchelyopus cimbrius | reverse complement strand
ATAATGGATATAATAGAATATAATGGAAATCCCCATTTGTAATTGCAAACCCATATATAAAAAAAAGTATATATATATATATTAAGGTATATTAAGGTATACATTAAGGTAGCCTGTATATACCATAGGCCACAACAGCCTATTTAAGGTGAAATAAAGTTGGGCACAGTTTTGCTTTTAAAAACTTTCTTTTAAAAATGATAGATGATGATGATGATGATGATGATGATGATGATGATGATGATGATAAAACAGCCGTAACACATGTGTAGCCTAAATACATGGGAGCTGTTTTGAGATTAGATTATGGTTAAGTATGATGAGTCAACAAATTGGTATATTTTTTTATGTAATAATTCGTCCGATACTACCATAGACAACAACACATATCATACAGATAAAGTTGCCCTTGCTGCGATTCAAACAATATAACGTTATATGTTATAACGTTATTATATTACGTTAACGTTCTAACATTTGCAGTTGAAATATATACAGCTGTGATTTGACATTTACCAATTGAAATTTTCCCTCAATTCGTCACTACACTGTACACGATCTCTTACAATTCCGCTGGTATGTTTTATAAAAATAAATAAATACACCACCCAGTGCATTGGAATGTGTGCTTCATAATGAGATTTGTGTTTGACCAATGAGAAACACTTTGTTCAAAAGGTGGGCGGGGATCTTGAAAAGCAATCCAATCACAAACAGGCATTCGCTTTATTGGGCGGGGATTGCTTAGGGCGCCTTTCAGCTTTGCGCACGCTGGACTGGAGTCTGCACACAGGACCGAAATGGCGGAGACGACTGACAGAATGGAGGTAAGCAAAAAGAAATCATTGAACAAACGCTACAGAGATAACTCAAATGGGCCTATGTGCGCATACCCCGCCTTAACCCACACCTTTTATCCAGTCTCCCGCCATTCTTTGGTAAAATATGATCTATTGGCGGTCATTCGGAGCCTCATTGTACGCACTTTCAATCGAAGCATCCATTTTAATTTCCATCCCGGCCGATGCTTTATCTCAATGTCGTGATCCTGTTCCCGTTATGTGTTCCGTCATTAAACAGGACTCGTGTGTCCTGATGGTATAGAAAGTCATTTTGTAAAAAGGACGCGGACGACCGAAGGGACTTGATTGTTCTGCGACCCCGGCACGCCGACGTGATGTCTGGCGGTCCGCTAACAGACCGCATGGGGGCTAACGGGCTAGCTGCTAGCTAGCAGCCGCTCCGCTCTGAATGCTGCCTCATGCTCATTCATGCTAACACCTCCAACCCGTGTCTATGGAGGCTAGCCGCCGGCTACGAAGAAGGCCGACCTCGTATAACTTTGCATTTCTGATCCCCTATCGCGTGATTTTATTACATTCTGACCCTCTGAACACTGGCACAGGCCGGCACGCCTCCACCTCCATGTGCTCCTGATCAGAGGATGCGACGGCGGTGCGTTTAATCCTGATGTTAACCCGCGCGGCCGTTCGCTCCCACGGTGCGACCCCCCGGGTGGAGCATCGTTTGTGTTGCGGCGTCCTTTCGTTTGAATCGCCAGAAAGTTGTAGATCAGCTGAAACACTCGCCACTTTTAAATCCAGATTAAAGACCTTTGTTTGCTGCATCCTTCCCATAAGCCTCTTAAATCGTTTTAATTTCCTTGTATGATTATATGCTTGTATTTTAATTTGAATGTTGTTATGTATGTAAAGCACGTGTGCGTTAAGGCACTCGCCTTGAGTTAACGCTTTCTTTATGAAATCGTATTGGTCGTGACTTTGTCTCTGTTCTGGTGAGGTTTCTCAGGGGGAGGGTTCTGTGAAGCCTTCAGCTGAAGACATGACTTCGAAGGACTACTACTTCGATTCCTATGCTCACTTTGGGATCCACGAGGCAAGTCAAATTTCCCTTTTCTAATTTCCATCTTTATCGTAATGTCTCTCTCTCGTGATTTCCATTGTCTTTTTTTCACCGCCGTTTTTCTTCTCCATTGACGCAGGAGATGCTAAAAGACGAGGTGCGCACTCTCACCTATCGCAACTCCATGTTCCACAACAAGCACCTGTTCAAGGACAAGGTGGTGCTGGATGTGGGCAGCGGCACGGGCATCCTGTGTATGTTTGCCGCCAAGGCCGGAGCCAAGAAAGTCATCGGGGTAAGTGATCGAATATTGACCCACCGTAGAACGCTAGACGTTTGGTTACGGCCATGAAGCATCGTCCTCTCCTGCTCTGGACTCAGTGCATTGTCCAGCTTCTGACTCTTCCGCACTGGAATGATCGGCTTCTTAATACTTTTGTCCTTTTGTAGATTGAATGCAGCAGCATTTCCGACTATGCCGTGAAAATTGTCAAGGCCAACAAGCTTGATAACAGTGAGTATGCAACCACTTCTTTAAATCATTTGTGCTCCGAGGACTGTCCGCCCTACGTCTGAATCACAATGTCAAATCTGTCCTCAGTCGTGACCATCATCAAGGGGAAGGTGGAGGAGGTGGACCTGCCGGTCGAGGGCGTGGACATCATCATCTCAGAGTGGATGGGCTACTGCCTCTTCTACGAGTCTATGCTCAACACCGTCATCTACGCCAGAGACAAGTGGCTGGTATGTACACGTTGTGAGACCACGCCTCTTGTCCCACAGTCCAGCCATGCTGCTAAATGCGTCCGATCTTGGTATAATATTGCGCTCTCCCCACCCTTGCAGAAACCAGACGGGATGATCTTCCCCGACCGCGCCACACTGTACGTCACCGCCATTGAAGACAGGCAATACAAGGACTACAAAATCCACTGTGAGTCCGCCGTACAACCGCTGCACGTTTTTGCTCATTTTGAATTAAACTTGGATTCAGCTCTATGTGAATTGGGTATTATTCATTCAGTACATGTGTCAAACGAGGAAATGCGGCCAATTTCATTATAATTGAATTGCAGAGTGTAATTTAATTCATTAAGACGTTATGCCTAACCAAAGCTGATCTGCCATGTGTCTGACGGAGAGAAATTCTGTTTCTTTTTGCTGCAAAGGGTGGGAGAACGTGTACGGCTTTGATATGTCCTGCATCAAAGAGGTGGCCATCAAGGAGCCCCTGGTAGACGTGGTGGACCCCAAGCAGCTGGTCAGCAGCGCCTGTCTCATCAAGGTGCGTCCTGTGGACTGCTGCGCAACCCAACCATTCTTTCCCCTATATGCATTCGGCAGCAAAAGATCATTGTCAATTTACATTTTTGTAGTTAAAGTTCAAGGCTCATTTGCCCAATGATCTGGTCTCAGCAGATACCTTGAGTCTATTGGTTGTTGCGTCATATTTGGAAGCTCAATCTGTCCATTTCCCCCCCAAAAAAACCCCATGGTGGAAGAAGCCTCCACGTCTTTGCAAATGACTTGTTTGGTGTCAGTGTGTCTGATGGGCTGTCTCTGTTGCGTCCCCCCCACAGGAGGTGGACATCTACACGGTGAAGATCGACGACCTGTCCTTCGCCTCGCCCTTCTGTCTGCAGGTCAAGAGGAACGACTACATCCACGCTCTCGTTACCTACTTCAACATCGAGTTCACTCGCTGCCACAAGAGGACGGGCTTCTCCACTAGTGAGAATTTCTGCGCTTTTTACGATGCACATTTTTGATGTCTGGGGAGGTTTATTTATGCATTTCTCTCTCGATGCCCTGGAATTCCCTCTGAATTTGTCGTGCGTCCGCAGGTCCAGAATCTCCCTACACTCACTGGAAGCAGACGGTCTTCTACCTCGACGACTACCTGACGGTGAAGACTGGCGAGGAGATCTTTGGCACCATCAACATGAAACCAAACAGCAAGAACAATGTAAGGCCGCGGGGTTTCAAAATGTGCATGCATCTGCCATATGCTGGTATTGAACGGGGACGATTTCCCCCTTGTCACACTGTTGCCATGACACCCATTCTAGTATCCTAGTAATGGGTTCTCGCTTAATTTGGGTATTAGTATTGTTCACATTATTTAATTGCATGACAGAACTGACGAGTTATCCATATATTTGAAGAAACATGAACATGCCAATTCACTTGAAAGCAGTTTTTAGTTTTTGTGTAGTAATCTAGAATCTAAAATGCTCTTCGTTTTGTCATAGTACTCAAAATGCAAATTAGGTTTTCTTATGGATGCTTTCTTAACATCAGTGCAAAACATTGCACTGAATGACTGAACTGGGCAGATTTTAATCCTGCGTTTTGCTCTGTCCTCCACAGAGGGACCTGGACTTCAACGTTGAGATAGACTTCAAGGGTCAGCTCTGCGAGGTGTCCAAGACCTCCGAGTACAGAATGCGCTAGTACCCTCGCCGTTCCTCCTGGGCCCGGTGTGTGTACTTGTGTGTGTGTGTGCGTGTGTGTGCAGGATGAGGAAGAGGCAGAAAGGTTGGCGTGATTTCAGGCGGGGGGGGGGTCAAGTGTTCATCTCCCCAAGGTATCATTTATTTTGTTTTTTAAGACAGGCTATTTGTGTCGCAGTTCTTGTTAAGTGATGTGACTTTTTAAGGTAGTTCGCTTTTGTGGAAGAGTCCAGATGAACCGCCCATATCGATTCATTGTGCAATAGTCCTTGAAGTCGGTACGTCTGCCGTCGTCTACTTGGTGTCTTAAGAGGTTTTCTATTGGTTTTTAAGCTTGCGCACTTGCCCCCGTACAGAACAGCACACTCTGACCTTGGCAGACTTGCCTGTACATAGCATAACTGTTGAGTCACCTTGTCAGGTCAATGATCCCAAACGTAACCTATAATCTGTGTCCCTGCCTTCCTCCGTTTTTGTTTTGTTTTATTATTGTACGTCGTAGTGCCTCCTGTGGCCGTCTGAAGTCAGGACAATAAGATTGCCTACCATCGGTTTTGGGATATCAGCCACAGGTGTTTTATTCGAAAGGTTCATGTGCAGTTTAGGGGCCCCCCATCTGGACGTCATACTTGTGTCTCTTTTCTTTTCTTCTCCCTGGCCAAATTTGAATTGACTACAGCTAGAACGGACATTCCTTTTGGTCATTACAAAGCAAATTGGGATTTGTGTGCGGCGCCTAGAAATGTATTTTTTATGATTGGTTAGATACTGGAAGAGTCATTTTTTTTGCAACAAGATGTTCACTGTTATCCACGCCAACTTTGGATCTCATATCTTGCTCCATCAGACTGTAAACATTTCCCTAAACACCTTTTTACCGTTGTGCTGTCCAATAAGTGTAACAACGCCGAGCGCTTTGACGGCGTCAAGCGACGGCCTGGTAATGTTGCTTACCTGTACATGACAAGGGTTTGTAGGACCAGAGTGTAATACGGTTGTTTTTGAATTTTTTTTGGCTGCTTTTATAATAAAACTATTGAAGTCAAATTGGAAAACTTTTTGTCATTGAAAATCCTTTACAAGTCCCGCAAACGTTTACAGTCACAGCAGCAAGCAGAGTATACAAGAATGTTTATACATGCATACATAATAAAAAGTACATGCAATCAAGGCATGCATGATGGTAATTAGCAGCTCTCCTATAGTGAATGCTCCACCACCCATTGGCACAGGTTCTGGCATTGCTTTGCTGTTTGTGAACAAGCGCCGGACACGCGTGTCTCGAATGAAGCTGTATGCGTGTCGAGGATAAATCAACGTATGGTGCCTACAATTTGATCCCAGCAATACCTGGAGCAATATGTGAAAGGGTTCCTAACACGCACCATCTTAGTCAACCTCCAAAGGGAGAGCAATTTGCGTAGGTACATTCCTGAGATGAGTGCCCTGTTTAAACCAGTGTAGCGGATCGCTGCTTCATTTTACCCCTCTTCTTTTTTGTTTTTACAATCACCTTGTTGGTTGCATTGCCTTCCAAATTCGGTTCCACAGTTATTGCAGTCTCTTGGCCATTTCCATGTAGTTCCGGAGCATCGGTCTTTCGGGTGGTGTTGCTGTTGGGAGCGGCGGTGCTCTGCTGCTGTAGGCCTGACTCAGGAGCAGATTGATCCACGAGTTGAGGGACGGCCTGTGTTTCCCTTGCACTCTTTAGAGTCATTGCGTTCACGTTGACACTTTCACTTCCATCTTGACCCTTATCCGAGGCACACGTCTCAGGGCTTATTGTGCCATCGACGGATGTGCTGATGCTTGGCTGCTGGCGGACTGAGTGAGAGCACTGCTGGCGGTCGGCTGTTTCCTCCCGTCCCTCCGAAGCATCTCTGACCTTTGGATTTGTGTGAACTGTCCTGTTTTCAGAGGGTTCCCCACTTCCAGGCTCTACAGTTTGCACTGCGTCGGCTTCACCCGATGCGGGCTGCTCATTTCCGCCACCGACGCGTTCCACAAGGGACCGAAATGCCTCTGCAAAGTTTTTCTTCTCGTTTTCCAGTGCCGCCTTTGCAGCGATTTTTCCTGCCTCTTTCAGAGTGTGCCCATCTACCGCTGCTCTGCCCCCTACGGTGCAGCCCATCAACGCCCCGTAGATGGTCATAATGATTAAGAACGCATATATGAGTACGCCAGTCAGCGCATCGAGTGGAAATATTTCGCTAGACGCCGAACTTCCAAATATCACTGGCGCACTCAGCAACGACAGAGTGCAGATCATACTGGGGCCCACCTGATCCATTGCAAACGACGCCGTTTTCAGGGTGGGTCCCAGCACAGCACCCACCATTGTTCCTGTGAACGCCCCTGTGGCTATCATCCGTATTCGCTTTTTTAAATGTGCTATTCCCGCAGGGGACAAATCTAAAGACGTGAGGCCTGAAGGAACTGGAAAGTAGAATGGCAGCAGCTTGGCGACATTGACACGTTTTCTTCCGATCTTGAGGCTCTTTGGTCTGTAGTACCGTCCACCATTTCTGAGCAACATCCAATTCATAACTTGCTTCAGTTTCTTGGCGTTGGCCCTTCTGTTGCTGCTGCGGCTGCAGACTACGTGCTGATTGCCACCGAGTGTCCCAATAAGTGACATGAGATGCAGGTCCTCCCTCAAAACATTCTCCAGTGTCACAGGGTTCAATTTGTCACCATGAGTGAGCACCAGCATGGTGTACTTCAGCGCCTCCTCCCCAAAGTATCTTTGGATAATGAGAAGCTCAGGGATCCGACCGGGGTCTTGCTCTTCCGTTGGGAATTTACCCGCCATATTTTCTGTCCTGCCTTGTTCCACGTCCACATCGGGTGTCGTCTCGGCAATATGCAGCTCTGCCTGCTGTTTCTGACCCACGGCGGCCTCGCCACCACTTGCGCCTTTCTCTGCCAGACAGTGTACCTGGTCCGCATCCTGGCACTGCTTTTGGTGGTAGGAAAACAGGTCCATCACCAAAACAAAGATGTGTGGTCCCGGGAAGCATGCCGATAACCAGGCCATCACCAGGCCAGAGCTGCGTTGGTCATCGACGGGTACGCTGTCGCTCAGTCCCTGGGTCTCCACCACCGTCATGATCTTGCCCATCGTTTTCCGGGTCTTTTTGCAGAAGCAGTCCGTAACATCCCTGTCCGAGGATGGCTCGTTGCGCTGAACAGGGAAAAGCTTTTTTCCCAATATGGTGTTCCCAACGGTGCTTTTCCCGGAGGCCGCACGGCCGAGAATCAGGACCCTCTGCTCACCGGATACTAAAGGACATCGGAAGAGTTGAAAATGAATGATCAGTCATGATTTTCACCATTATTTCCCGACATTTAGATTGCTGCAGTCTACAAATCAGTTTTTTTGTTTGCATCCTACAGGGACATATCTACACAAAACATTTCCAGAGATTTGACTTGGCAAAATTGAGCATTTAACTTATGTTTCTATTCAACTCAGAAGTGGGCAGCAATGTTCACCCTCACAATCTAAACAGCCCAGGACAGCTCACATTAAGCGTTAGAGACCGCATGATATTTATGCAGACTGCTGTCCTTGGCTGTGCAGCAACTGATATCCAAATCTTGGTTTGTTTAAGAAATTCCAGCCCATCAGAGTGATTCCGCAAATCTGGTCACAGGCAAAATCCTAATTATGATCTGAAAAAAAGTATTGTGCGCAGCTATCTCTGAGTTGTGATTCGGTGTGTCCAGCTCCAGTCTTTGGGTGCCGCCAGTGTCTGTATTGGATTTGGCAGACTGTGGCACTGCTCGTTCATCACGAATAGTCACTTGCAGGAGCTCGGGTTGGTCTCACAAGGCATGGGGCTTATCGGGACCAAGTTTAAATAAATCATCCGATGTGAAGGCCATCAACATCACTGAATATTGCTTAACACAGCCATGAGGTGGTCTTCTCACATCTAGCGATCCCTTACTGTGATTGTATCAGAATAATCATTCACCTTTCTTTATCAACTTCTTCGATTTTTCAGCAATAGCCCCTGTCAAAAAAAGAAGAAAAATGTGATTTACCGTTTTGAATAAGTGATCAACCATTTGATATTAAACCACAATGACTCAAAAATGTATGATAAACAATGTTTTGATACAGATAAATATAATATATCGTAGTTATGGAGTGGAACATTTCTACTTTTGATATCGGATAACTCCAACCACTCTATCGGGCCCGATTCTGGGGGGGTGGGGTCTTCCCTCTGGGTTAAGGAGTCTTCTGCAACACAAAAATCACAAAATCATCAGTTTAAAAGTGATTCCCATTGTATTTGCAGCTAGAGGGAGCCACTGAGCCGGATGATATTGCTCCAGAGCCGACCAGGCTAGCAGGTTGCAGGCCCTTGACTCACTTACGTGTATTTTATGCACAGCGTCCGTAATAAATGCACAAAGTGCTCCCTGCGTTGTTCGACCACATTGACAAAACCTCGTGATGATGTTGAGTGTGTGATTTAATCGGCCACAGCCAGATAAAGCACGTTACCCCGTCCGAATATAGGCCTACCGTGTAAACAAGGTGCATGCTGTCGCGTTAACGTGACCATTTTAACATTTGGCTCAATTTGTCACAGTAGTCATTTTAAATTGACGCTTCCTTGCTTTGACCAGAAAACGGGTGTTGGCTGAATAATGCCGGCTGATTGGCCTTTTATTTGCGCATAACTGTAATTTTCGTTCAACATGTATATAATATCTTAAGGTGGGGCATGATTATGAAGCATTGGTACACGTTTGGGGTCATTTCGTATACGGGTCAGGTTTTTCCAATGTTTTCCATAACTTTGAAGGTAGGCCCATATATATCCAGACGGCCCTAATGAGGGGGTCGTTGAGGCAGACCGCAACAGCAGGTCGATAAGGAAGATCAATATAATGTCAGGACATGTCTTCAAATATGGCGGGGCGTGGCCCTTTAAGTTGGACAGATGCGTACAACTTGAGATTATTTCTCCCAATGCTAATGTATATGAACATACTCATTAGGTGAGGAATGTATCTGTCATCGACTTTCAAACAAAATGATAATGATATTGGTTTAAATCTTTTCTAAGAAGCACTTAATAACACACAGGAAAAGTAATTCCATTTGTTTTTACATTTAGAAACTAAATACGCAAACGACACACGTAGAAAAGGAGTCACTCACCTGATGTTGTTGCAAGAGCTGGTAAGGGACTTGTGACGGCCCCCAACGATGAAGACACTATGAAAAATGCAATGGGTAGGGTTATGTGATGGCAAAGACATTAAGATAAATAAACAAATCAACACAGTTGTGTTAAGTTATTACATAGCCAAAGACTATTGAGACAAAATGTGTCAGCAAATTGCTAATTAGGGATAGGGCTACTTTAAATAATGATGTTCTCGACCTAAAATTAACTATTGAGCATTATTCTGTAACGTCAATATACAGGTCAAGTCACTAAGGGACAATACTGACCATCTCCTGGATCTTTCTCTTCCATCTCTTCCCTTGCCTTCTTCGTTCTGCGTAAAGCTGACACTCGGAAGCCTGCAGGTTCATCCTTAGTGTGAGTGCGTGCGTCCAAACCCCCAAGGCCTGAAGCGAACCCTTCCAGTTGGTGCCAGATAAACCAGGTCATCCCAACATCTGGTTGTAGGTCAAATATTTGAAAGTTGTAAAAATGTAAAACCGCATTTGGCGGGGGTCGTGGGGAAAGGGAGTTCATCTTCGACTGTACACAGTCTCAGCGAAACAAGTGAAGCAGACCTTGAGCTTCCATAAGAAAAAGCAATGGTTTATGTGAACTAGAAAAAAATACACTAAGTTGATAATTGATGTGATGATTTTCAATAATTAATGGATTTCTTTCAAATGTAAAAGTGATGTGCGATAGCCTAAAGCTCTTTAAGATTGTTCATCCTCCCAAAAAACCCATATCTACTCGATCATGTAATACAATCATGTTTACTGTAAAGGTAGGCTATCAATTGCAATGGAAAAATAGATTACAGGAACAGAATGTTGTTGACAATACTGAATTCATAACAAATGTGAATTCAAAAAGATAACATTGAGGAGAGAAATTGATTTTAAATAATACATTGAATGTGCAATTTAATAAAAATAAATACAAACAAAGGTGTGTATTATTTCATGTTTGGATGAGGCTAATAATAGAAGGAAGAATAGTTTAGTGCCTTAGTTTTTTCACGAGACTTTCTCAATTCAGTGGGACTAATAAGTGGAATCACGCAAACAGACAAATAAATAAACTTGTCTCCACTGTCAAAGGTTGTATCAGCGATTGTGCCTTTGTTTACTAACACTTACTTTAGTTTGTTTACGATCTCAGAGCATATGCTGCCTACAGAGAGGCTTTAAGCCTAACAACACATGCCTATAGATACAAAAACACAAGTGTAAAATACCTGTCTATATAACATGTCTATATCACATATATGTCTATTATATCACATCCACTTGGACGTGTAGCCTGCCGCCTGGAGGGGCGGGGCTACGTTCGAACGTGTTTACGTCAGGGGCAGCGACTTTACGGCAGCGCGCCATTTTGATCGCAGAGCCAGCAGATTGGACACATTCACCACGCTACCCGGGAGGATTAAATGGCTGTGCTTCCACCGTACATTTACTGAGTGCACAACACGTTGACGCAACGCGGAAGGACACAACTATTTTAAAGTTGACCCAATTCCACTTCGGGCGGAGGAAACTGAATGGTTTGAGGTGAGACTCTGCCTCGCGGCACGTAAGGCCCGCTTAGCTCGCTAGCTATGCTAACTGTTAGCTGGTTAGCTAGCCACCGTCGAGGACACAATGTTAGCATAGCATTGTGCGTTGTTTGAGGAACTGCATGTTAATCACTGTTTTTACAGATCGTATAGGATATTGATTCTCGAAATCAAACAGTGTTCACTTCCGGGGGTGTATTGCTAAGCCTTACGCTGATGAACTGTTATTTTGCAGTAGTAATACAGGATTTAGTAACGTAAGTGGGACGGGTGCACTCTTTGGTCTTGCATTCATTTTTGTCTGATTGGTGAGAACTATGACGTGGCGCCCTAGATAGACTACCCATGTAAAGCACGTATTTAACTTCCGTATGCGGATGTCTCCTCAGGTAGAAGATGACGCAGTTTTTACCCCCCAACCTGCTGGCCCTATTCGCGCCGCGGGACCCCATCCCCTTCCTGCCGCAGCTGGAGAAGCTGCCCCACGAGAAGCACCACAACCAACCCTACAGCGGCATCGCGCCGTTCATCAGGCACTTCGAGGTAAGCATTCGTTTTTAGGGGGGATACTACTTTGTGTACTCATGGACCAGTGATTGGGAGGTCGCAGGTTCAAATCCCAGCTCCCCCGGGCGGAGCTGAGCTACTTGACGAAGTATCCTTGAGAAAGTTACTGAACCCCAAAAATTGCTCCAGATGTGCACTTGGCACCCTACAGGGCAGCCTCTGCCATCAGGCCCTGCGATGACCCTGCCTTTGCAGGGTACACAATCCCAGCTATCTAACGCAGGGTTAGATAGCTGGGATTGGCTCCAGAAACCTCCCCGCAACCCCTTGAACAAAAGGGATAAAGCGGCTATCGCGACCATCAGCGGTTGACACTGACTGACTGACGTTTACATTATTCATGTGTCGACAGGACCCCAGAGACGCGCCTCCACCGACACGAGCCGAAACTCGCGATGAGCGATTGGAGAGAAAGGTACCGTTTATTTATCATTCTTTACTCCTCTCGTTAACCCACTGTGCCCAAAAGACCAGATGGGTCCAGGTGGACATGACGGACAAGTCTGTGCTCCGTCTGCTAATACACTTTGTATTGATGGCCTTTTCCTTGTCACCCGTGTTGCAGAGACGAGAGAAGATTGAGCGAAGGCAGACTGTGGTGGAGACGGAACTCAAGCTTTGTAAGTCTGCGCGGCGGCCATCTTGTGACCTTGCTGCATGTTCTGTCCTTCAGGTCAGCGTCTGAACCTTCTCTGTTCTGATTCACCGTCTGTAGGGGATCCGCACAACGACCCCAACGCGCAGGGGGACGCGTTCAAGACCCTGTTTGTTGCACGAGTGGTACGTTTATGCTTTGTTTTTTGCGTCACTTCTAAAGGGAGACATCCCTGCCAGAGGCGTAACCTTTAATGTTCCTCCTCCAGAACTACGACACCACAGAGTCCAAGCTACGGCGAGAGTTCGAAGTGTACGGGCCAATCAAGCGGGTACGTTTTGTGACCGACGCTCAGTGCTTCCTTGAGATGCTTGGCGACGGCGATGATTCGTACTTCATGACATCTGTTCCATATTCACGCTGACTGACCGCGCGCCTCGCGCTTGTTCCTCCAGATCTACATCGTCTATAACAAGAGGACCGGGAAGCCCAGAGGTTACGCTTTCATTGAGTACGAACACGAGCGCGACATGCACTGTGAGTACGCGCAGAACCACCGCTCCTCAAAGCACAGCACACCCGTTAGACCTGCAGTCGCAGCACTCGGGTGGAAGCCTCCATCTCTTTACATATAAACACACGGCACTTTTGCTCATACGTGCCTTTGTGATTTCATCTGCTTTATCGTTTCAAGGCAGTATGTACGATTTGTGGTTGGCTTGCTCTTTGCGAGTGTAAACTATTCCGTCCAATGCACGCACACACGCTGTTCTGGCAGCACATTATTAGCAGTAGCGCTTTTCAAACGAGGCGTGCGGCGGCCGTGTGGCGTGCCTGGACTGCTCTTTGTTCTGACTAACGGCCGTGGGGTTTGGAGGGGGGTTGGGGGGGGTTTAACGCCTTTAAACATTCCCACCTTTTGTGGGCATTCCAGCCACCGCTTAATGACTCGGAATGTTTTCCGACTTGAGTTTCCGTAAAGTGAACGTTCCCGCTCTTTTGAATTGCTATGCGTTGACGCTCAGGGAAGATCCGCCTGCCGCTGGGATCCCGATGGTAAGCCCAAGGTCAAACGGGTCGGCGAGCGTTAAGACTAAAACGTTGTGTTGGAGAATGGCGCCGGCACACGTTGTATCCGTTTCCTGTATGAAATGTCAGCGGTGGCTTCAACCCTGGTCATGTTGAGCTTAGTTCTCTCTCTATCGCTCCATTGCCAACCCAGTCTCTGACGGACGGACGGCGCACCCCCCCCCACCCCCTTACGGCGGTTCTCCATGAACTAGTGATTCCGCTGTTGGATGTTGAATAGATCCGGGCAACTAGGCTCTCCAGGACCAGCGTTGCCATGACGCGCTGAATGACCTCGTGGTGCGGGGGAGTGCGGGACGCGTGCAGTGTATTAACTGTGTGTTGTTCTCATTGCCACTGCAGCCACCAATCTGTGATGGCTTTGGCCAGAGCTGGCTTGCAGATGATGATGGTTATGATAATCTACACCCTACTACCACAGCTCATATATGGTTGGTATGATGGGTTTGTATGATGGGTAAGATTTCTTTCCACCCTCCATCTTACTTGGCGTGAAAGGGGGGCGTGTTCAATGGCGAAGGCACCCGTTCTTTCAACACGGCGGCGGCGGCGGTGGGCGGGCGGGTTGTCGTTGCCCGGCGGCTGCGTCGGCTTTCACCATTGAACTCGACCCTAGCCATTAATGTACAGACCGGTGCCCGATGATTTGGACCTTTTGTGTTAAAGCCACCTCAAGTTAATGTGCGCCAAACTCCACGCCGGCATCGTAGATCGCTCTGTAGGGTCCACGCCGGAACGTAGGCGCAGTGGGGCTACGCGCTGCCAGCCCAGAGAAACGTAATCCCCAATCATAGAGGAGTCTGGGGGTCCTTCGTAGCCGCGCGCGAGGTCAATCGAGACCCGTCTATTGGATAGATATTGATTGTTGATTAGTATAGGACTGCTCGATAGGAATAAAGATGCTTTTCTTTGCCTCGGCTGCTCTCGGCGTACAATATTGGTATTGTTTTCACTTGCAATATTATTGGTTTCTAACGATCCAATACTATTGTTGGTCGCATGGCTGTAGACATCTGTGGACAGAAAAAAAATAGCTCGACAGTTGCTGGGAGATCTCAAAAGCACCGACGACCGATAAACTTGCGTGTAAATGTGAGCTGGCTTTAATGGAACGGGCTGAGGAGGGGGCCGTATTGATTAAGAACGACATTGTCTCCTCGTATAGTGCTGCACCCAACAGAACACACCGGCACAGGACAGACAGTGTCACCCTTTATCTGATCAGACAGACAGACTCACATGTTTCCAAGCTTGATAAACATCACGGCCACTTAGACAGGAACTGAAAGTATAGATGATCCCACAAACTTGATATAATATAAGCTCTATTGCAGACACGGGTCCATATAACACATCAAGGAGATACAAAAATAAAATAGGGAGCCCTTCACAGTCAGAGCACAGAGAACACGTCCTTATATGCATGTTAGCTTGAGAACACATTGTATGGCGCTGTCGATAGAGGTCTTTGATAGACTAAGTCCCCTAACCCAAAAGCAGAGTTAGGATCTGAGCATGCCCCCACACATGTCCCGGCCCACACCAAATACAAACCCCCCCCCCCCCCCCCAACATGGCGGCCAGCGTCCGCGTGGTTGACAGGGTTTTGGTAAGACCCTCTAGATTGAAGTACTAGATTGAAGCAGCATATTGAGGGGTAGTGGTAAGGCCCCCTGTGATTGGCCAGCTGCTGGACTGTGTTATGGCTGGGGGGGGGCGGGTACCGGTAAGGCCCTGGAGGTGTGACTCACAAGGGTTTGTGGTAAGGCCCTCGGCGTGGGTCTGGGGGTCCGGGGTCTGGTAAGGCCCTCGGCAGAGGTCTGGGGGTCTGGTAAGACCCTCTGTGGGTCTGGGGGGGTCTGGGCTCTGGTAAGGCCCTCGGCGGGGGTCTGGTAAGACCCTCTGTGGGTCTGGGGGGGTCTGGGCTCTGGTAAGGCCCACGGGGAAGATGGTTTCGGATTCTCCTGGGGCCATGTGGCGAGCATAAGTCCCTTCCACCTGGGGACCCTCCAGCGCGACGTACCTTTGTAGGAGCCGTCTGGATAATCAGAGGCCCTCGTCCCAAAGACTGTAAGACACGCAATGTGTTTCGGGATGGTTTGGAAATAAGGACGCCGCGCGGCATCGCGTAGTTTTTTTTGTTTGTCTTTTATTGCACTTGAATCAATGTTTTGGTAAGGCAGTTGATTTGGGTTGGGGGTCGGTCTGCAGACTGGTAAGCGGTATTGTTTAGGGTTTGTTTGCTGCTTCACCCTGTAGTTCTGTTAAACTGCAGAATAGGAATAACTCGTGGTGGTAAGTGACGTGTGTGAAGGATTGGTTTATTTTCGTACGGAAATGCATTGCTGTAGGCAGAAATGACAATTATGTTGTGGCTAACATAAAAAAAGAAAACAAAAGGGCTGTGGTAAAACTACGTTCGGTGTGGCATGCTTTCAAAATGTGTGGTGCACACGTGTACCGCGTTCAGATGTGGGGCCTCGTAGATCTACAGGTCAGTACAGTAGACCGAGCTTAGCCCCTCCTGCATGTGATCAACACGCTTGGAATAAAACATCTTTACTCAATTGTGTCAGTAGTACTTTTGTTTCATTCAAGTTTAGCGTAAAATACCCCCCAAAAACTTGAATCTTAAGCTCAATGAGCTGGAAAATAATGTATTTGCCAGTGTTTTTTTTGGCAATATCTAACCTTATTGAATTTTCAATTTCAATATTGGGGTTTTGTAAGTGAAAATACTCGGGCCAACTCTTCTGCAAGGCATCCAAAAGGACCGTCCGCCTAAAGGAGTTTTTGGATTTCTCTGTTTTTGAATCTGATCGGCTCGAGATCGGTTTCCATGGCAGGTGTGCACTTGTAAGTTGTGAAGGGAAAACCTGTAGGGTAGGTGCGGGTTAAAACGGTTGTGGTGGACGCTCCCTGCGGTGCGACGAAGCCGTTCTGCTCCCCGCTAGACTTCAGCTTTGACCCAGAGAGCAGCGCTTTCGGCCTGTCCTGCTCCTGGTCAGTATAACCTGCTGCACTCCTTGTTTTCTTATCCACGCTCGCACTCGATTCTTTCCCGACTCACTCCTGTTCTTCCCCCCCCTTCAACCCCAT
>JAOPJJ010000079.1:9638638-9655566 GCA_027122795.1 Enchelyopus cimbrius | reverse complement strand
AGAAGGGGGTGGGGGTGGGGGGGGGGGAGAGAAAGAAGAAGAGAAAAAGGGGGAGGGGAGGAGAGAGGAAGACGGAGGAGGTGCTGGAAGGAGACCAGGGGAGCTGCATGGATCCAGAGCGGGTCGTTATGGAGGGGGAAACATTTTACAGCCCAACGCCTCGCAACATGTGACAGCTGCGGCAGGGCTGTGTGATTGCCTTCCTACAGGGCCGCTTTGACGAGCAAACACATGCAGACAACCACCGCACGCACACAGACACACACACACACAGACACACACATACAGACACACACAGACACACACACAAACACACACATACAGACACACACACACAGACACACACATACAGACACACACACAGACACACACACACACACAGACAGACACACACACACACACACAGACACACACATACAGACACACACACACACACACATAGACACACACACAGACACACACAAACAGACACACACAGACACACACACACTAACCTCATGCTCAAAACTACAAGTACAACAGGTGCAATTCAGACGCGAACACGCACACACACAGACACACACACACACAGCACAGACACAAACATTAACAACATTAACGACATTAATAACAACCCTTGTGTGTGCGCACCAAGCATTAGATTTGGCGCTGCGCAGGTGTCTGATGGGACGCACAGTGGCTCGCTGCGGGGGTGAACCGCTAACTGATGAAGTGCTGGGGCAGGTCGCTGCTCTCCCCCGGGCCTGTGGGACCACAGACAAGCCTGGGGGGGATTTCATAGCTTTGTACTTCATGGTTATCGGCGCCATTTTGGATTCAGTTAGGATTTGTCCTTAAAACGTCTTGTTTAATAACAACGGTACACCGAGTACACGTTCATGCCCGGAGAAAAGGGCTGAGCTCAACATTTATAAAGTACACATCATTAAGGATATGCTGCAAGTAAAAAGCATAATGATGTCATTGATCCACCATGATGTCAAACCCTCTCTCTCTTTTATTGTGGAAAACATATCTTTTTAATTTAGCTTTTAATAAGGGTTGGCTTCATCTGTTATCACTGTTACCGCTTTTCTTTGTTTTGTTGATGATGTGTTGTGTTTTCAACCGTTGTTGTTTCTGATATCGCTTTGTTTTGGGCTTTGGGCTGCTGTCGTGCATGAAAGCTGCTCTATAAATGGTTTGGGACCAAAATACATTTCAGATCTTCTCATTTTCTATGAACCGTCCAGATCTCTCAGGTCCTCTGGGTCTGCTTACTGTCCCAGAGTCAGAACCAAACACGGAGAGGCAGCGTTCAGTTTTTATGCGCCACATATCTGGAACAAACTAACAGAAAGTTGACTTGCCTTGCCTATCAATAAAGATTATTATTATGCTCTCTCTCTCTCTCTACCCGACCAACCTCAGATACGGGAAGCGTTCCGCGCAGGAAGATGTGATGGCGGAGGTGATGTTCGGCAGGGACAGTACCAGAGACCAGCGGTCAAGGTAACACACACACACATACACACACACACACACATACACACACGCACACACACACACACACACATACACACACGCACACACACACACACGCACACACACACTCATACACACACACACACATAAACACACACACACACATACGAACACACACACACACACATACACACACATACAAACACACGTACACACATCACACATACGAACACACACACACACATACACACACACATACGAACACACACACACACACATACACACATATACGAACACCCACACACACACATACACATACACACACATACGAACACACACACACATACACACACATACACACACCACACATACGAACACACACACACACATACAAACACACACACACACGCACACACACACTCATACACACCAGACACCCACACACAGTATTACTGTGAAGGGGGGTGTGTGAAGTAGGGTCTGACTGAGGAATATTGTCTGAAAGACATTGGAATTTACAGCTAGCCAGGAATTTGAATTAATCAACTGCAACACACCCTCCATTTTTATGAAAAGCCCCCAAACCTCTGGTTTAATGCAGAATCCTCAAGATAGACATTGACAAATTGCATCTGGGTTCAATTGGATAGCGCCTACAAACCAAAATACTGAAGGACAACAAATCTGCCATACAATTCCAAATTCTTCCTTATATATTGGACAGAGACCCAACGCATAGCGCAGTGTCCATGCTTGTAGTTTTCCATTGATGCCACGACTGACCGCCGTGTGTCTGACCGTAGATACGACGACGCCTACATGTGGTGACTCCGCCTCCTCTCTCCCTCAACACTGGGTAGTCTCTCCAGGTGTTACCCATGATGCACCTGGAGCAGCCAACATGTGCCTCTCGTCTCTCCATCACTCCCTCCCCCTTTCCTCCCCTTTCTTGCTCTCTCTCTCTCTCTCGCTCTCTTTCTCTGTTTAGCATCTCTCTCAACATATCTGTTACTTTCCTCAATTCAGTGGATCTATCTCTCAACATGTTTGTGGGCGGAAATCGTGTGAACTAATATATGATATAAATATATGTCTTACAACAGTGGCTAATTCCTTGGAACACTATTTACTGTATGTGTGTACGTATGTGCGGTACCCTTCCTGAGCTTCAATGTTTCTATGAGGAGATTGTTGTCTTTGTGGTTCATGTTAACACTAACATCAAAAGAGATACAGCATTTTCTGTGTGAATAAAAATGTTGGTTTGATGACCTAGACTTAGATTTCTCTCCAAACACATACACACCCTGCTCCCCTTCACCCATAGTATGTTTGGATAGTGAAATGTAAAGTGTTTTTATATCTGAGGGCATGCTGCTTTACTGCATGTCATTAACAAAATCTATAGTAATCAGCCTATAATAATCATAAAAAAATAAATATCTAAAGCTGAAACTGACAAATACTGAAACACGCAAAGATAATGTTAAGCCATGCACAACAACAAGGAAATAAACCAGGGGAAGAAATGCACCATTTTACACAGGCGGATAATGAATGCTGTGCGGCGATATTGGGAATGGAAAAGAGAGAGACAGCGCACACAATGACGGGCAAGATGGATGCCCCCAATCAAACCAGGTATCAGAGATGCACTGATTGGTCGGAAATGACCAGGGAAGAGTCTCAGATTGTCTCCGATGAGGCATGCATGGTGTCAGGCCCGTTCACTCATGGCTAGCTGACCGATGGATGTGTCATTTCTAACAAATGACACTCAAATCATCGCTTGGATCGTTGAACGTACCGCCAGATGTTCATTCGGATGCTCGCTCATTCCTACACACACGACCCCTTTAAACCCTACTTCATTCCTACACACACTGCCCCTTTAAACCCCACTTACCTCCAGCTGTGATGCCGGCGGGCGGAGGGCGACCTCCAGTGGAGGAAGGTGGAAACAGGGTTGCTTACAATGTTCAGGATACCTGCTGGGACAGATGCGATTGAGAATAACTCTAAATGAAATCAGTGTTGTTTTGGACACCCCAACTGAGTCACGACTATTTCCCCTTCCACTGGCACATGTGGAGGATATGCACATCTCTGTTCCTCACTAAAGCGCAGTTTTTATTTGAAATAAAAACAATGACCAGTAGGCTGTATCTCTATATAATGGGCTGATTCAATGCGAAACTCGGTCAAGGTGTTGAGTTGGGTGTACAAGATTTCGTTTTAGCCAACACTGTAAATAAAGATTCTACATGGCTGATGGGTGCGCGACGCTCCTTCGGAAGCCCCTGATTGGTCCTTTCGGCTCCTTCGGAAGCCCCTGATTGGTCCTTTCACTGCGCTCCTCCGCGACGCGCGGTCTGGCTGATGACGGCGGACGCTCCTCAGACAATAACAACGAGTGCACGGCGCGACGACGGACAGACCGAAATCCACCGCGTTATCCCAAAAGGTATGAACGAAATGGGTCACCGAGGCGTGCTAGCGTTCTGGTGTAACCATGTAATAATGTAAAGGGTCACGTTGATTCCTCCTCTGCTCATAACGTGGTCGCATGATGTGAAACGCAGGATCAGCGCGTTGTGTTTGATGGTGAACATGCATAGGCGCACTATAGTGCACGATTACTGCACTTGGGTCTGGTTTTGTCCTATTTGTTACCCTCAATCGAGTGCTAGCTGTAATTTGATCGTTGGTTCAATTTGCCCCTAATTTTATCTAAAAAAAAAAAAATCTCAGACTGGGGGTGGGGGGGCAGCGGGGTGGCCATCCTCTGACCAAGGGTGGCCGTGGCCCCCCCTGGCCCCCACGTGGCTGCGCCCCTGCTGAGGTGGTAAGCCACACTAAACATGTATTATATGTGTGTTATGTTGTAGCCTAACGTTCGTACACAAACCAGCCTCCGCGCTGCCCCCCGCGGTCCCCTCTTTAGTCGTGGCTGTGTTATCAGATACTAAGGGCATGGGGTCTTCGTCTTGATTTTGTAAGTAGTGCGTCTCAAATAGCTACATTTTAGAACTGCAACTGCATCCCAGTATTTCTTTTAGCTCAGACTGGACTCGGTTTCCTGACAAGATTGTCGTGTATCCAAAGCATCAACGAACCTCCACGTCCGTTATGTTCGGTGTGAACTGCATGCAAGAATCAGGTAGCAAGCGAAACGGAGGAAAAGATGGGCGTTTTGAAGTCTGTGTGTGTGTGTGTGTGTGTGTGTGTGTGTGTGTGTGTGTGTGTGAGAGAGAGAGAGAGAGAGAGAGAAAGAGCGAGAGAGACAGAGAGAGATGGAGGGAGGGAACAGCGGAATCATATTGGGAATCAGACAGATGGAATATATAGTGTTGGTGTTGCCATTTTAGAAGATAAAAGACATTCGAAACATAAGACTTGAGCATCATGGGAAGAGAGGAGTTGGAGGAGGAGGTGTGAGGAGGTGCGGACGGAGGGTCTGGTGAGGGAGACAGGAGGTCTTTGGGGGAGAGGGGCTGGGTGCACAATGGAAAAGGGGAGGGGGGGGCTCACAGGCGCGAGCAGATGGGGTTTACCATGACACATTAGGGGACTGTGTGTGTGTGTGTGTGTGTGTGTGTGTGTGTGTTGAGGAGGAGGGGGGTTGGATGCATGGATGTTGCTATGCCAAGAATATTAATGAATGACTCTTTGATTGATTCGAAATGAGTATCAGAGAGCTGTAAAACCTAGACTAAACCAACTCACTATTGAGGTTGTGGTCCTGCAGTGTGAATGCATTAACACACACGACACACTCTCTCTATACATGTCCCCCTCCCGCCTCCCTCCTCCCTCCTCCCCCCTTTATGGTCCAAAGCCTTCATTCGTTGGATAGACTGCACCCACGCTGTGTGGGTGTGTGAGATAAGGGTGAGGATGATATGCAATAATTATGCCTGTGTCATATTTGCCCGATAGGATTGTTTGTGTGTAGTTGTATGCAAGTATCCCCCCCTCCCCCGCACACACACACACACACACACACACACATACACTCTCGCACTTTCTCTCTCTCTCTCTCTCTCTCTCTCTCTCTCTCTCTCTCTCCCTCTCTCTCTCTCTCTCTCACACACACACACACCCACACATGTCTACCGGCTGTCTCTGTTGCCGGGGTGTATTGTGTGCGTTGCCATGGCGATGTGTGATTGGACAGCGTGTATTGCAGCCCACCCCGGTCTCCTGACATTGTTTTGGTTTGCTTTTCCATCCACAACGCTAATAATATACCAGCCCTGCTGTGTGGCCGATATTGTTTACAAAGTATACCTTATGAACAGAGCAAGAGGTAACGCTGGCAACGGAAAGTGATGCAATATTCAGTTTCAAGTCATTGACAGTTATTGAGGAGGAAGTGATTCATGATAACAATCACATATCAATTAAAAAGAGGATCTGAAATGAAAGAAAAGATTGTGGTTTTTTTTATCCACTCCTGTCTGTCTGTCTGTCTGTCTGTCTGTCTGTCTGGCTGTCTGCCTGTCTGCCTGTCTCGCTCTCTGTCTGTCTGTCTGCCTGTCTGTCTGCCTGTCTGGCTGTCTGTCTGTCTGTCTGTCTCGCTCTCTGTCTGTCTGTCTGCCTGTCTGTCTGCCTGTCTCGCTCTCTGTCTGTCTGTCTGTCTGTCTGTCTGGCTGCCTGCCTGTCTGGCTGCCTGTCTGTCTGTCTGGCTGGCTGGCTGGCTGCCTGCCTGTCTGCCTGTCTGGCTGCCTGTCTGTCTGTCAGCAGGTCTTGCAGAGGACCTGAGCTCCAGCATCATGCCTGTGGCGTCCACCAGAACAGATGCAGGTGAGAAGAGACGCCCTGTCCTCACTTGACCTGCTTCCTCATGCTTCCACCTCCAAGTTATGCAGCATTAGCGCAATATATTTATAATAGTTACATACAAAATAATACAAAAATGATAACAATTGTGTTTATTTTTGTTATTATTATTATTATTATTATTATTGTTATTGTTATTATATTTTATTATAATAATAATGATTGTTATTGTTATTATTATTATTATTCTTCATCTTCTAATTATTATTAATAAAGGTTCCTCGTAAAAAGTAGGAAATACTAAAGGAGACAAACATTTAACCTCTGCCCAAGAGCACATGTTTTCAACATAACCTTGTCTATCTGTATGTTTTTCTTTCCTTCTGCTTCTGTTTGTCTGACTGTTTGTCTGCCTATCATTGACAAACAACAACATCTAAAGTTATGAATCTCTTAGACAGGCTCCACATTTCTCGGGGGAGAAATTCTTACAGTGACTTAGGTAACTTTCACTCTAGTTTTTGA
The DNA here is from genome assembly GCA_027122795.1 of Enchelyopus cimbrius. Lineage (NCBI taxonomy): Eukaryota > Metazoa > Chordata > Actinopteri > Gadiformes > Gaidropsaridae > Enchelyopus > Enchelyopus cimbrius. The sequence goes on along the minus strand of JAOPJJ010000079.1, from coordinate 9,648,795 downwards.
GAATACATATTATGACGTCATCTCCATCAGGATGAGGTCAGAATGTGTCCCTTGAGGGGACACTGTATTATGACTCAAGGGGAGAAAAGGAACTGGCCCCACTGTGTTGAAAAACACTGGCTGCACTTGGAATAGTCCCTGAAGTCTTCCAGCAGATTAACAGACAGAACGTCCGGCCGGCCTCTTCGTCAACAAATAATGTAGTAATAATGTAATGTAATAATGTAGAACATTGGCCTCCAAAACCTCCATTTCACTGAAGTCCAGCCGACACCATATCCCAACGCGTATGTTTGCGTATGTATGGTGGGTGTGCTTGTGTGCGTGTGTGTGTGTGTGTGTGCTTGTGTGTGTATGTATGTGTGTGCTTGTGTGTGTGTGTGCGTGTGCGTGCTTGTATGTGTGTGTGTGCGTGTGTGTGTGTGTGCGTGTGCTTGTGTGTGTGTGCTTGTGTGCGTGTGCTTGTGTGCGTGTGCTTGTGCGTGTGTGTGTGTGTGTGTGTGTGTGCACGTTAGCAGCCCCTCAGGTGTTGGATACGATGAGTGACAGCACAGCGAGCTCCACCACCGCCAACGACCTGGACCTCCTCTACCTGAAGGGCCTCATGGAGAGCCCCCTGGTGGGACGCACACGCACACACATGTACACACACACACACACACAAATATACACACATACAGACACACACATGCGCACACACACATATACACACACACACAAATACACACATATACAGACACAAACACATGCACACACATACATATGCACACACACGTATACACACACGCACACACACACACATACATGCACATTTGCACACACACACACACAAGTCTGAGATCCTTCATAAGGTAAAGGTCAGTGGGGAGCCACTGAGCCCGGGTGGTAACAGGACGTGTCTGCCTCTTTGTGCTGTCGTTGGTCTTTGGACAAAGGTTTATATGCAGTTTTATTGAACTGATTTCTCAATATAAATATTTGTATTCACAATTCTCCAACAGCTGTAGATATTTTGTTGATTTGACATATGTATATACACACTCATTAGGACGTGTTCGTATTATTTTGCATTTCATTGTCCGTGTGTGTACGGTTGTGTGTGTGTCTTATGTGTTGGGTTTGTGTGTGTGTGTGCGTGTGTGTGTGCGTGTCTGACAATGTGTGTGTGGGTATGAATGTGTGCGTGTGTCTGACAATGTGTGTGTGTGTGCATGCGTGCGTGTTTGTGTGTGCGTGTGTGTACATGTGTGTGTGTGTGCGTGTGTGTGTGTGTGTGTGTGTGTGGCTCAGGAGGCGGAGCAGAGCGCCACAGAGCCCCGCCCCTCTGCGGTGCGGGACAACAACGTGGAGCTGCTGCAGGAGATCCTGAGAGACCTGGACCCCTTCAGCCAGCAGGCCCACCCCGCCGCCGAGCTGCGGCTCATCCTGAGGCAGCCGCACTTCCAGGTATGAGGGGCCCCCACACACACACACATATACACTACCACACATACACACGCATGCACGCACTCACGCACACATGCATACACACACACACAAACACATCGTCAGACACGCACTCACACACGCACGCACACACGCACACATGCATACACACACACATGCAGACACACACACGCACACACACACATGCATACACACATGCACACACGCACTCACACACGCATACACACATGCATACACACACACACATGCACACACACATTCATCGTCAGACACACGCACACTCATACCCACACACACAAACACATCGTCAGACACGTACGCACACACACACACACACAAGGACATACACACACACATTTTTACTTCTTTATTAATGTCCACAATTCATGATAAATATACGTAAGGACATTCATGTTACTAAACATTGCTGAGGCGTGATCCAGCAATGTGGCTCTGATGACAGCTTACACACAGCACACACACACACACACACACACATGCATATTAGGGTTAAGTTAAGTTGCTTTATGTGTCACACAGTGAACTTTGACCTGCATTTGACCCTTCACCTGCACGACACAACCACAGGAGCAGTGGGCAGCAGCGGTGCGGCGCCCGGGGAGCAGTTGGGGGTTAGGTGCCTTGCTCAAGGGCACTTCAGCCGCGGATGTTGAGAGGGGGGGGAAAGCACTGTTCAGTCTCCCTCCCCCACCCACATTTTTTCTCCCTCTGGTTCTGGGAATCGAACCTGCGACCCGCCGAGCACAAGCCCGGCTCCCCAGCCATTAGGCCACGGCTGTGGAACCAGAGCTTATGACACATCGCTCCCTTTTGATTGGCTCCCCATGCAGTCGCTGCTGGAAACGCACGACTCAGTGGCGTCCCAGGAGTGCGAGACCCCGCCCACCAGCCCATGTGACCACGTGGACCACGACCCCCCCGGCGAGGGCCACACCAGCAGCCTGCCCCCCCCGCCTGAAGCCATCCGCATGGTGGGCATCCGCAAGGTGGCCGGGGAGCACCTGGTGAGAAGGACCACACACGCACACACACGCACACACACACACGCACACACACGCACACACACGCACACACACGCACACACACGCACACGTGCACAGTCCCATAAGCGGTTTTGGGACAAGGTACTGTAGTACCTTGTCTTTTAAGCAGCCAGATTTGTTGACCTTAGTTTGGTTGAAATGCATGTGTGTGTGTGCGTGTATCATGTGTGTTTGTGTCTGTGTGTGTGTGCACGGATGTGTGTGTGTTTCTGTGTCTGTGTTTGTGTGTGCGTGTACACGTGTGTGTGTGTGTGCGTGCGCATTCTGTGTGTGTGTGTGTGTGCATTTCTGTGTGCACGCATGTGTGTGTGTTTTTGTGTCTGCGTGTGTGTGCGCATTCTGTGTGTGTGTGTGTGTGCATTTCTGTGTGCACGCATGTGTGTGTGTTTTTGTGTCTGAGTGTGTGTGTGTGTGTGTGTGCATGTGTGTGTGTGTCTCTGTGTCTGTGTGTTTGTTTGTGTGTGTGTGTGCACGCATGTGTGTTTCTGTTTGTGTGTGTGTGTGTGTGTGTGTGTGTGCATGTGTGTTTCTGTGTGTGTGTGTGCGTGTGTGTGTGTGTGTGCATGTGTGTGTGTGTGTGTGTGCGTGTGTGTGTGTGTGTGGACTCCAGGGCGTGACGTTCCGCGTGGAGGCGGGGGAGCTGGTGATCGCGCGCATCCTCCACGGGGGCATGGTGGACCAGCAGGGCCTGCTGCACGTGGGGGACGTCATTAAAGAGGTACTGAGTCCACGCGGCCAGCAGGGGGCGCTGGTCAGCAGTGAGCCGCAAGAGAGCGCTGGTGCAAGAATAGAGTGCAGTGAATGAGTTCAAAGCACAAACTGCAACAAGCGAACCAACACAAACTGTCTTTATAGGATTGAAATACCCCTGGTTCCACAAATCAGGACATAACAGAAAGACAAAAAAGATTGAAAATAGATAACAGAAAAAATAAAATGGAACAATTAACCTCTGGGCTGAAACAAGGATAAAAATACAAAATAAGTTTAAAACACTTGAAAAATAATTTGAAACCAGTTCAAAATAAGTTTGAGAGTAACTTGTAGTGACTTGTAAGTCACATTATGAATAGGAAAATAGGATTGGCATGTTTAAAATAAAAATAAAAAGGTGCCATAGAAGCAAATAGGAGGGGCGTGTGTGAAACACACACAGTTCTGCCGCGAGCAAGTTTGGCAGCCAGTAAAATGATCTTAACTATCTTCAGACTTGATGAGTAAATAAATCCCCAAAATGGTGTGATTCGATAAATACACTGAATTCAAGAAAATAACAGTAGTCCATATTTAAAATGTTTGCAGTTTAATTTACCCAGTTTAACAACCTAGAATGTGTAGCCACGAATCACACTGAAACGGCCTTTGGGGGACTTTGCTCAAGGCCGGGACATACTGCTCCCTACTCCGTATACGTAATCCGTTTGCGTTACCAAGGAAGTCGCTTGATGCGTCCATACAGCAGATTGTAATTAAAAAGGGATAAAAATTATAATTATAAATTAAATGCTTTAAATGTAAATAACAAACTATTTACAAAGTAGTACAATTTGCCAGTTGTCGTCAAACCGGAAAAGTTATTCAGGAAATTACGTTAAGAGGACCAATCACAGCCTTCGACATCTCCGATTTCCCTCGACGGAGTGACGGGCCGTTACAAAATATCGGATGAGTACGGAGAGGGTCTCCAGGAGGGTCTCCGTACTACAGAGAGGGCGTTCCCTGTCTGCGTACAGCACTTTACGGAGAAGAAGTATAAGGGTGTGTTCACACAGGCAGCTTTTTTTTCAGGTGCGAATGGATGTTTTACATTATATTCCTACGATACAGAGTGTTTTTGAAAAAACGTCCTGGGTGCTTTTAAAAACGCCGCTGCCAGACGGTTTTTTTCACTGCTCTGGGTGGTTTTCAAGTTGAATAAACTTCAACTCGCCAAGAAAAAGCACCCGACGTCAGGCGTTTTTTTGACAGCTGACCAATGAATGAGAACTTACTGTAAACAAAGAGATCGCATTTTTTGTTACTGATAACGAACAAACTGTTTTTTGCGTTCACTGAACAAAGATTACGGAAAGAAAAGACCACTTTTCCATCAGAAAAATCATCAGAACCGTTATTACCAAACCATAGACGGTAAAAGCCAAAACCTTTCTGAGGTTACGAATAGACACAATTGACACTCGGTAGATAGAAAAAAAACGCTCTCTGCACTTTTTTAACAAAAACCCCCGTCAGTTTTTCAGTTGGAAAAAAAACGCTCTGGTCAGGTGTTGTTTAATCTAAAAAAGCTGCCAGTGTGAACACGCCCTTAACCAGGCTTAAGTCTTGAGTGTGGAGGGAGGGGCGTGGGGGGGACCGGGGAGCGCGTGCTCACAGCGGCTGGGGGTCTGCAGGTGAACGGCAGGGAGGTGTGCCAGGACCCCCGGGTGGTGCAGGAGGAGCTGCAGGCGGCCAGCGGGAGCATGGTGCTGAAGATCGTCCCCAGCTACCATGAGACCAACACACCCAGACAGGCACGCACACACACGCACACACACACACACACATGCATGCCCACACAGACACATACACACATGCACACATGCACACACATGCACACACACACACACACACACACGCATGCACACACACACACATGCATGCCCACACAGATACATACACACATGCACACACACATGCACACACACACACACACACACACACATATGTGCACACACACACATGCATGCATGCACACACATGCCCACACAGACACATACACACATGCACACACGCACACACTAGCAAAACACAATTTCCGATCCAAACAATAATAATATAATGCAACATTCAATCTAAAATCCTTGAGTGTGTTTTCTCCAGGTGTTCTTCAAGTGCCACTACGACTACGACCCGGCCAATGACAACCTCATTCCATGCAAAGAGGCGGGCTTAAGGTTTGAGACGGGCGACATCCTGCAGATCGTCAACCAGGATGACCTCAACTGGTGGCAGGTAGAGCAGACACAGAGCAGAGGACGCTGCACACTGCCCTGTATACCAGGGCTGTCAGAATTGCTAAAAAATGACATTTGAATATACCCTCTAAAAAAATTTTTTTTAGAGTGTCATTGACGCGCATTAAGTCAATAACCGGACAAACCAATACAACGACACATAACTACTTGTATAGGTCGTTTATTTAAGGTTAAACATATTTGGCAACATAAAACAAGTAAATGAACTCGCTCTCGCTCGCTCTCTTTTTCTCTCGCTCTCTCTCTCTTGCTCCCCCTCTCTCTCTCTGCGCATACTTGTTTAAATAAACAACAGCAATAAACAAATGCTGAGCCCTGATTAAGAGTTTTGTGCAGTCTAAGGTCCCGACTCTTGTCCCAAATATGACAGGCTTCATCCAGCGATCGTTGTCATTTTAATGAATGTTAAATATCACATTAATTGAACATTAATTGTTTTTCCACATTCAAATATTACTTTTCAACTTCGAATGTCTGTTTTTAAAAAGTATTCGATTATATATTCAAATGTTGAATATTTGTTGACAGCCCTTCTGTTTACCGTATATTCATTTGGCCATTCTATATCTTTGTGGGAAAGCATGCGTGTATGATGATGTCGCCACCATTCATGTTTTATTGAACAATGTGTAACTTGTGTGTGTGTGCGTGTGTGTGTGTGTGTGTGTCTGTGTGTGTGTGTATGTCTGTGTGTGTGCGTGTGTGTGTGTGCGTATGTGCATGTGTGTGTGTGTGTGTGTGTGTATGTCTGTGCGTGTGTGTGTGTGTATGTCTGTTTGTGTGTGTGTGTGCGTGTGTGTGTGTGTGTGTGTATGTCTGTGCGTGTGTGTGTCTGTGTGTGTGCGTGCGTGTGTGTGTGCGTGCGTGTGTGTGTGTGTGTGTGTATGTCTGTGCGTGCGTGTGTGTGTGTGCGTGCGTGTGTGTGTGTCAGGCTCGTCACGTGGAGGGCGGGAGCGCTGGGCTGATCCCCAGTCAGCTTCTGGAGGAGAAGCGTAAAGCCTTCGTCAAGAGGGACGTGGATCTGCCCCCTGCTGGTGAGCTGGAGACCTGCACACCTGTTATGAAGAACCCGTGATAAACGTCTAAGTTATCACATTCTCCATCTCTACCCCTCCATTACTCAGCTTGTCTTAAACTGCCATCAGATTTCAGATTTATTTATTTAAAAGGGACAGTGCACATTGATCAACACGTCCATTACATAGGATGTGTAAGTGTACCAGAATTAGTTATACAAACTGTTTTTCATCTGTAGTCCCTGGCAGGTTGATGTTGGAGAGAACATAAAAAAGCATCAAAGCAGGCACAACAGTTAGACATGATTAACATTGACATTACATGGACAAGGACACAGACTAAGATGACAAAGGCGTAATGTAACACGCCGGAATAAAATGATTAAGAATTAAAAGAATAAAATGGTTAAACATGGAACTCTTAAACAGTTTGTAAGCTCACAATCACAGCAGAAATAAAAAAATAATAAAAGCATTAGCAAGCATGACATCAAATCAGGGAGGGGGAAAGGACGGATAGCATAGAAACAAACAAACAAACAAACAAACAAGCCCTTCTTTCGTCAATAAAAGTATTATGGGAGGGTTTCTGCAACTTTAATTTCTTGGTGTGTAAAACCCCAATTGGAAACCAACAGAACAACTTCATGTAATCCACACATGGAATTTCAGTATTTCTTGAACGAGACCCCTGGTCTAGAGTACACATGTGCGTCTGTGGCTGTGGAAAGTGAAACTCTAGCTCTGTGCATTCGCAGCAGGAAACCTGTGCACTGGGATTGGAGGAAAGAAGAAAAAGAAGATGATGTACGTCACCACGAGGAACACAGGTACACCCGCCTGGACTACGCAGTGTTCTGGTGAACACTGCGTAGTCCACTGCATCTGACGCACCAGACCACTGTCTTCCAGTGTCCACGTTCCTGTCGCCTGGACATCACCAGCCTTTGGCTTGGATTCTCTCCCTGAGTCATTCAGTCTGGGACACCGTCATTAGATTTTGATTTCTGTCATGGGCGGAGGCTCGTGTGAGGTTTCAAATCATTGGAGTTCCCGTAACCAATCAGCTTGTGTGGTCATGACGTATGTGATGTGCCGGAGGTAGGAAGCCTCCGCTTTCACAGTAGTAAACAAATCGCTAGTAAATCGCTAGCTACCTGTTCTGAGATCGTTGTGGCAATGAAGATTCAAGATCATGGATGTGAACGACATGTGCCGATGTTGTAAAGTGATCCTGAGAGTAGAGGGGAAAATATGGCATTCCAAACTCTGATTTGAAAACAAGAACAGTGTTTTCAAATACACTGTCAACTGTAGTTCACTGTCACTGAACTACAGTTGAAAGTGAAACTCGGCGGGCAACGTCGTGTCATCGCTCTCAACACCATCCCCCCGTCGCTGATTGGCCCGCCAAAAATTGAGACACTGGAGCTCGAAAGAAGCAAGCACATTGCCAGACTATGTTACGGAGCAAAATCGAATTGGGCGGAAGAACGTAGCTGGTATCACCAGGCTAGCGTTCCTGGAACTCTCTGTATTTCGACATGACCTTTACCGTCTCCGTCTCTTTAAGAGTTTGACAGACACGAGCTGTTGATCTACGAGGAGGTGGCCAAAGTCCCGCCCTTCAAGAGGAAGACCCTGGTTCTCATTGGTGCCCAGGGAGTGGGGAGGCGGAGACTGAAGAACAAGCTGCTGTTGATGGATCCACAAGTGTTTGGCACCACCATCCCATGTATGTAGTGGGACTGTGTTACAGTGTCGATTGTCCCGGTAGCCAGGGTAACCTTATATACTGTATGTGGCTTCAACTTAAAGGAATCATCTGAAAAAAATACATTAGTCTTACTTATATGAATGTGTCTCAGCCTATACATACGACACAATTGAGCAATGCTGTAGAGTTTTAACAGCATTTTCTCTCAGAGTAGCTTAAAGGGGTATTCCGATATTTTACACTCTAGCCTTATTTCCAGTTTGTTTACAATGAAATACAATGAAATAGGTCTGTTCAGGTGCTGTGTTAGGAGAAGTTTCACTTTTTTTGTAGCCCCACTGTAGAGGCACTGTAGAGGTAATAGGACCAAGCGTCATCGGTCCTAAAACAACATTAAACGTTTGTTTGCAAAGCTGTGAATCTCACCGAGTGGTCACTGGTGTTCGTTGATGTTCAACAAAATCTGAGCAAAGTATGCTTTCCAGCAGGCTGTACGAGTCATTTTGTTGTAGCCAGGCCACCGGCAGGAACCGGAAAATAGATTGTTTACATTCTGAAAAAGAGGAACTAACTTCTGCTGGAAAGCTTACTTTTTCTGTCGAACATCAACAAACACCAGTGACCACCCGGTGAGTTTCACAGCTTTGCAAACAAACATTTAATGTTGCTTTAGGACCGATGACGCTTGGTCCTATTATCTATCTTATTTCATCATAAACAAACTGGAAATAAGGCTTAAACACCGGAATACTTCTTTAATAAGTTTCCAAATTGTGGGTGTTTTTCAAAACTCATTGTGAGCTTCTGTGATCAGTTGATCTCATCGTCCCATGTGACTCATCTTTTTTTATTTATTTCTCCATTTTGTTTTTCCCTCTTCCTTTGTCACACTCGTTGAATGCATCGTTCATCCTTCTCTCCATCTATTCTCTCTCTTTTCCCTGATTTTCTCTCTTCCCTCTGCTTCACCCCTGTCCTTTCACACGCACATGTTGTCAAACACTCACACACCCACACGTTATGACACAAACACTCACACACCCACACGTTATGACACAAACACTCACACGCACACACACATTTTGTCACATACATTCCCACATGCGCTTTGTCTCACTTTGTGTTAAAAACTCATATACATACACACACACACACTTTGTCACGCACACACAAACACACACGTTATCACACAAACACACACACATGCACTTTCTCTAACTTTGTGCTAAAAACTCTCACACACACATACACTTTGTCACACACACACACTTTGTCACACACACACAAACACACACGTTATCACACAAACACACACATGCACTTTGTCTAACTTTGTGTTAAAAACTCTCTCTCACACACACACACACTGTCACACACACTTTGTCACACACCCACACACAAACACACACACGTTATCACACAAACACACACACGCACTTTGTCTAACTTTGTGTTTCAAACTCTCTCTCACACACACACACTTTGTCACACACACGCACACACCCTGCCCGCCCCCCCAGGCACCTCCAAGAAGCCCAAGGCTGGTGAGCGCGAGAGCCGCATGTTTGCGTTCACCAGCCGCAGCAAGATGGAGGCGGACCTGAAGGCGGGCCGCTTCCTGGAGCACGGCGAGTACGACGGGAACCTGTACGGGACCAAGACCGCCGCCATCCACCAGGTGGTGGAGGCCGGGCGCGTCTGCATCCTCGACGTCTCCCCCCAGGTGGGCCCCCACACACACACACACACACACACACACACATAGGGGGGGGCAGCCGTGGCCTAATGGCTGGGGAGTCGGGCTTGTGCTCGGTGTGTTGCAAGTTCGGTTCCCAGGACCAGAGGGAGAAAAAATGTGGGTGGGGAGGGTGACTGAACAGTGCTTTCCCCCTCTCAACAT
>JAOPJJ010000079.1:9594891-9605001 GCA_027122795.1 Enchelyopus cimbrius | reverse complement strand
ACACACAGATATCAACATTCAAGACTTTTTCAAGTCTTTTTAAGGTATTATTTCCAAATTCATAAATTCAATGCTTTCAAGACTTGTTAAGACCCCGCGGGAACCCTGTTCAACACGTTAGATGTCACGTTAGTTATTTACAGAATGGCACTACGCCGTCGTGTAACGCTATCGATTTCCGTCCAAAGGGCCTAATTGTTTCGCCGGAAGCCAAATCATCCCGGCAGGCGAGCGCGTGGAAATGGACGACCGGAGCGTGTGCTACTGCACCTACCGGGAGGGCTCCTGGCACATCCACCCCCACGCCACCTGCGAGCCCCAGCCCCAGGAGAGCCCTCCCGCGGCCACAGCCCCACAGAGCCCCCGGTGGACGGACGAGGAATACAGAGGAAGGGGGGAGGGGGCTTTCGGCCCCAAGTGGGATGCAATACCGTGACGCGCCCGGGACGGGTCGTCGCCCTCATTGGCTCCTGACCAGTACACCCCCCCAAAGTCAATCACTACACCCCATGTTGCACAGTTTCTTACCCACACATTTTATGCTTCAAGGAGTCTTCCGTTATTTTACACTTTAACCTTATTTCCTCTTTGTTTATGATGAACTAGATCGGTTCAGGTGTTCATTTCGCCAAAATGCTGCGTTTGGAGAAGTTCCTTTTTTTGTAGCCCCACTGTAGAGGTCCTGTAGAGGTCATAGGACCAAGCATCATCGGTCCTAAAGCAACATTAAACGTTCGTTTGCAAAGCTGTGAAACTCACCGACTTGTCACTGGTGTTCATTGATGTTCAACAACAAAAAATTCAGAGCAAAGTAAAATACCTGAATACTCCTTTAAGCATTTATTTATGGTTTTACCAACTGCTTTTTCAGTGTAAAGCACATTCCTCAAGTCTCAGAATGCCCCTGCTAGCAATGTATTCTAGTTTGTAATAAAGTCTGCAATTAAGTGAACCATGAGACTGGACAGACTTTACAACAGTTTTTATTGAAAACAGACGTGTCGGGTCAAACTTAAGCTATGCTTCCAGCGTTGGATGCAATCCTGGGCCACAGATCGGCGCATTCCTTGGCCACAGGGCCTGTAATGGCAGAACCTGAAAAACAAACACGTACAGTCAATGAAGGAGAACACAACATTGTTCATGTCCTTTTAACAACAAGTCTGCACCAGGAACGCAGAAGTTCAATGTTTTTCAATCGTGCCACAAAAACATCAAATAATCAGCATCTTGTATCTTGGGTAGCAATTTGAAAAGCCTCCTTCAACAAGTTGCTGTGAAACAGTGCATGTGAGACACAGGGCTCTACAGTGCGCCCCAGTTCACTGGCACTTGCAAGATACTGGCATCGGTATCGGTGCATCACTATTACCCAGTACACAACAGCAACCTTTATCAGCCATGAGGTTAATCGAGCTGATTTTAGAGAAGTTGTTCTCTTGGTTTCACTCAAGTCAGGGTTGTTCCATCACTGATTGAGATTAGTCAGTCACGGCAGTTCACCGCCATCTCACCCACAGTGATGGGCTTCCTCTTCCCTTCTACGACAACTCACCCAGCCACTGGACAGACCGAGCAAGTGCTTTTTTGAAGGGGGGGGGGGGGGTAAAAGTGGGACTACTGCACTAGAGAGCTCACCTTTCATTTCTCCTTTGACGTTTACTATGACCCCCGCATTGTCTTCAAAATAAAGGAACACGCCGTCTTTTCGCCGATACGACTTCCGCTGCCGTATGACCACCGCAGGATGCACTGTGGAGAGAGAGCGGCACGTTTTAGTCACCTAGATTTACACGTCGGAGAAAACTCCTCCTCACCAGCCCGGTACGCAAACGCTAACTAGCATCGGGATGCGCAGAACAAGTTTGGACTTGGTCAAGGATGATTTTTTTTGTTTGTTTGTTTGTTCCGTCACTGATTGAGATTGGTCAGTCACGGCAGTTCACCGCCATCTCACCCACAGTGAAGGGCTTCATCTGCCCTTCTACGACAACTCACCCAGCCACTGGACAGACCGAGCAAGTGCTTTTTTGAAGGGGGGTGGGGGTAAAACAAGTGGCTCAATATAGAAGGAGCAATATTCAGATAAAAGCCTCACAGACGAATCGAAGGCCCTAAATTATCCCATAATATGAGCCTACCTTATAAAAGCCAAGATGCCAAAATTGTGATACAAGATCAATTTGAGGTCGATTTGAGGCACTCACCCTTTTTTCTGAGTTCTGGCTTGCCTTTCTTGACTGTGGCCATCACCATGTCACCCACTCCTGCAGCGGGCAGACGGTTCAGGCGTCCCTTGATGCCCTTCACAGAGATGATGTACAGGTTTTTGGCCCCTTCGAGGAGAGGTGGAGGAGACAACACAAGGTGAGATGAAATCCAACAGCAGCATCACACTTCAGGGAAGGAATTTGAGTCCGAGGTATTCATTTGGCTTAAGTTAGGTCAGGGAAATTAAAATCCCAAGTAACAGCCAAGGGTTGACATTAAATGTGGTTTGCAGCAGAAAACCCTCAGCGTCTGAATATGAATGTACGGTCACTGATTGAGATTAGTCAGTCATGGCGATACACCGCCATCTCACCCACAGTGACTGACTTGATATTCCCTCCTACGACAACTCTCCCAGCCACTGGGCAGACCAGGCGAGTGCTTTTTTGAAGGGGTGGGGAAACCCACCAGTAAACCAGTCAATTTACACTGGTACAAAATGCAGGTGCCCAGAGTCTGTACTCACCTGTGTTATCAGCGCAGTTGATTACCGCACCCACTGGGAGACCCAGTGAGATGCGAAACTTGGCTCCAGATGACCCACCACGTCCTGTCAAACAGAACCAAAGCATACATGTCAGTCACTTAGAGGTCTGTCATTGACCCTAGACTACATGCAACAGGTACATCAATGCCAATTACTCACGTTTCGAAAATTAAATTGTTATAGCGTTCAAATTTTACAAAGAGGCGTTTCCATCGGATCACAAGCTGCAACGGGTTGTCCCATCACTGATTGAGATTGGTCAGTCACGGCAGTTCACCGCCATCTCACCCACAGTGATGGGCTTCCTCTGCCCTTCTACGACAACTCACCCAGCCACTGGACAGACCGAGCAAGTGCTTTTTTGAAGGGCTGTGATAACATACCCACCAGGAAACATGCATTAAATATAATAGACCCACTTCGACATGCGGTGAAAGGTAAGCTTCACGTGGAGCATCGTAAATATTGATAAGGTAACCATTTTGGTGTGGGGGATGGCTTCTTGCAAAAGCCGGGTAACACAAGTTGGCAATAATCATAAGTGTGCAGGCTTTGATTATCCAATTCAGCTCCATCTGAACCCGTTAGCATTAGCTATTCGTTGCAGCACTGGAATGTTCCAAATTAAGTCCGCTTTTTCCACCTCTTGGTTACATTTTAGATTTATACATAATTACAAAGCCCAGCCACATTGATCCCGAAGTCAAATATTTAGCATATCTGACAGTTCGAACTCATTCGTTAAATGGCTAGCTAGTTTTGCAAACAAACATGGGCTACTCTTGCTAACCAACACCGATACAAGTCCTAACTACCAAATCCGTTTTACAAATCAAACGATATACAAATATATGTTAGCACAGAGTATTTTAAAAAGACACGTATGATTTTCAACTCCGATGTGGACGTTTTGATGTCAGATGGGAATAGATAATGCAAAGCAATCTCACCGTACCTCTCTTAGACATTGCGGCAGAAGGGAAAGAGGAAGACGGAAATAGGAGTTAAGGGGATATAATGATGCACAGGACCGCATCCGGGTCGCCTCTCTAACCTACGCGTTGCGCTTATATCGCCACCTAGAGGCGACTACGAAAACAAACAGCACATCCACGTTGTGTGTTTTCGCACCAATTTCTCACCCCGGGACATTTTGTGTGTCGAACGCTTCATTTGATACATTCTGGTGAATTATTGTGTCCAAATTCATACATTTTCTTCATCAATTTATTGTGGAAATGTCTCAACTCACTTGTTTATGTTTGTCTATGGTGGTGGTCAGGTTGTGAGAGAAACATGATTTATTTGACAGAAAACCTAGCCCTACCTAAACATTCAGAGCCTTTTCTGTATATTTACAACCGTGTTCTTAAGCATTTTCTACCCAAATATCTCTCTCACTCTCTCTCATCCTGTGACTTAAAACCTGGTTGCCCTTTTGGTAACTTTGAATAAATTTTTTGCACACAAAAAAATCACATTACTCAAATCAATGATCCATTGAGGATCATACCCGATTAGAAATCATATGATAGTCATATGTTGTTGAATCAGTGATGGGTAACGAGTATTTCATTGTATCTTGATGTGACAGAACAATCTTGTTTTCATAAATTGGTTCCAAATCATCCGTCTGAATTCAAGTTTGTAAAGAAAGCATATATTCATTTTTTTCACATTGTCGTCATGTCGCAGGATGAATATGAAAAACCATGTTAATGTGTTACTCACTGTTTAAACCAGCAGTTTGTCATTTATTTTGATAAATGATTTGGACTGTGTGTCTCAACATTTGAATGTATTTTTCTCAATCTGCACACGCACAGAAACAAGTCATGGTTCATGATATTCAATCATGTGTATTTGAAGCAAGTCGCATCAATCATGCCTTATCCCATTGTGTTCAATCTGGACTCCACACGCATGACCAGTTAAATGGATGGATACCCTGCTATGCCATCACACATTTAACGTATAACATATTTGAACAACAACATTTACAAAAATACACACCTCAATCCAATGCCTCATCACATTCACAACTTCCTCAAAGGCAAAGTCAGATGAGTAAGACAAAGTTGAGCCAGAACTCCGAACCGGTGGCATTTCCTCATTGAAGGAACACACTTAGTCTTGAAGAGCAGAGGAGGTTTGTTCTTCAGGGGCGGGTTCGCAGATCTTGTCCCTTTGCGGTGGGTCAGTGACGGGAGGTTTGAGCGCTTGCCGGTCAGGTACCGACGCCAGAATGATCCTACTGTACGGCCCGTAGCGACCGAACGCGTCCTTCCCGACCACGGCGAAGCAGGCCTTGAAGCCCGGCTTGAACTTGGTGATCATGACGCACATGGGCAGAGGGATGGCCTTGACCACGCCCAGCGTCTTCCACTCCTGGAAGAAGCCGCCTCCACTGTCCTTCTCCATCGCCATGTACATACTGCAGGAGAGAGAGAGAGAGAGAGAGAGAGAGAGAAACACGATTGGATGCGTGTTAAGTCGAGGCCCACCAGTATTTGCTGCTATTGTTTCTTTGATTGTTTTTAAAAGTATATCTGCACTTCCCCCAGAGAGTGACAGAGATGCTTTATAGTACCATTCAGATGGATTTATCGCCTTGTCCTTCAACTGGAAAGGAAATCGGCAGCGCAGTACCACGGTTCATATGTGACCAAAATGAGTCCTCTTCCCCAGAGGGCGGAGTTATTATAACATGCATGCGATGCATATTGCAAACTAGCCATTTTCCTCCACGCCATTTCTGTATTTGTTCAGCCGGTTGAGCCCTTCCTCCAGACAGTGGAGTCCTACAGCCTACATAGAGGAGTTTGGTTACAGTAATCGCTGCAATCAACATAGCGTCGATACACAAGAACAGACAAGATTGCGCACATTGACCCCCCACCTGTAGCTTTCCATAGGGGGCGCCAAAGGGTCCTCCTCTTCCACGGTCCAGAGCGCAGAGAGGCCTGGGGGGTGGCGGATCAGGGCCAGCTGAAGGCTCAGTCGTGGGGGGGCGTTGTAGGACTCGGCCTCGGCGCAGAGGAGGGCGGGCGCGGGCGTGGCGGGGAGGGGGGGATAGCTGATGTGCTCCTTTGGGAGGACGGAGCGCAAACGGAACCAGGAGGAAGGAATTCAAAAACCAAAAAGGAAGACTCGTTTGTTGGAAGTTGATTCCGATGGAGACGCGGTTTGAATCACAATCTCGATACGTCACACACAATATGCAGCGGGTAGAAAATAATAATACAGTTTTTGAAACAATTATTGGTTCTCAAAGCTAGGATCGATAGCTCAAATCATTTCAGCTTTTGCTTTCGGCTTTGAGCTAAGCATATAAGTTCCACAGTTTTCCACTCACGATGGAAAAGCAACCAATGAGGCGTTCCCTTTGGGTATAACATAAATAAATATGATGAAGACTTTGCACCGTGTACTCAAGAGGATGAAGAGAAGATGCGTCACCTGATGTTTGCTGAGGGGTTTTCCCTCCTGGTCCAGCTGCTGCTCCTCTTTAGTCTCCATAGCGACGCTTTGCTCCACCTGCTCCTCCTTCTTCACCCCGTCATGGCCGTCCACAGAGATCTCTGTACTGTCGCTCTCTGTCTTGATGGCATGGGTCTAAATGACAAAAACCAAAAAGGGTGAAGAGGGAATTATACTTTGGAGTTCGTCCATCTGGTGACGGATGTATCAGCTTCCAAAACTCCGTTATAAGATGAAATGAATGTGCTATGTGGCAGACCGACCGTACGCACCAACACATCGCTATTCGGTGTTCAAGGTCTCAATAACTTTGATTGGCAACAGAGCAGAACACCCACGTAATGTGTAGAGACCTTGAAGTAGGGGTGGCTGTGTGTGTGTGTTCATTTGAAGGTGAGGGTTCAGTCCTACCTCATGGGGCGAAATCACTTCAGATTGACTTGATGAATTGTCCTCTAAACTCTCATGGGTGACCTTTAAAGCTGCACATGGTATAGGTCCAGTAAGCAAACATTAGAGAGTAACTTCACCGATTCTAATGGAAGCAGCTGTCAATTCCTGCCTTGGACTTGCGATGGGCTGTTTTATTCATACCTTCATTATCAGCCTGCATCATCCTTATTGCGTTTTTGGTTGCTTCCTGGAAGGGGGGCACAATAGCTTCAAATCAAACGGGTCATCGCAGCTCACTTTCAATCTCCCTCAACAAAATCAAGGCATAACCATCCAACCAGAGTTTCAGATAAATGGTGCAATTCTTCCACTGTTGAGTTAAACATGTGACAAAAAGTGTTCATACATTTTAGCGTTCATCCAATGATTATATAGAGAGAAAACATAGACGTACTATGACTTGGAGGAGCTTTCTGTTGACTTTCGTAGCGGCGCTGCCCTGCTTTTCTGTAGACACAATGTTGCAGTTACAAAAATCCCCAGCATGAAGTCACCCGTGTGTGGAGCATACAGAGACTGCTTACTGTGTGACGCCATGCGCTCAGAGTCACTCGGCCAGTCGGATCTGCATAGCAAACACCGGACATTAGACCTTTGTAGTTCATCTTTTCCATGGAGCCATTTACTTCATAAAAAAAAAAAGAGGATGAAATGGGTTTGTTTGGTGAAATATACCGGATTATTCTTAACTTGGCTGGGACAGCAGGTGTTAGTGGAATCTGCAGATCAAACGACTTATTTACATTTCTTATAGTCACATTCTGATGGGAACAACATTTTTTTGGGGTCCCAATGTTTTCATTGGATAATCTTGATCTTGCAATTCTACTTATCTTTCGAATTTAAATTTTTTTATTTCAAGAGTGAAAACTGTCATTTGTGTTATTGATTTGCCATCTACTGTACCCCCATTAACCAAACAGGGATGCAAACCTGCAAGTTACTCTATAAGCAGAACTGCTGTTCTCACATTTTTAGCAAATATTAGCAAACATATTAACAATTCAAAATGTAAGATGATATGATGGAGCTCTGCCTGTGCATGTCCAACCTTTGGTTGTTGAGGGTCTTGGCAGCTGCTCACATCCAACCCCCTGACGTGGTCTATGACTGCTTCTGCTCTCCTCTTCAGCTTCTCAATCTTAATCTAAAGAGAGACAGTCAGTCAGTGTCAGCCGCTTTATCCCTTCAACGGGTTGCGGGGAGGGGTCTGGAGCCAATCCCAGCTATCTAAGGGCGGAGGCAGGGTACACCCCGGACGAGTCGCCAGCTCATCGCAGGGCCTGATGGCAGAGGCTGCCTCTTAAGGTGCCAAGTGCACATCAGGAGCAATTTTTGGGGTTCAGTATCTTGCTCAAGGATACTTCGGCGAGTAGCTCAGCTCCACCCCGGGGAGCCGGGATTCGAACCAGTGACCTCAAAACATTGGTCGAACTGCTCTACCCGCTGAGCTACAGCCGCCCCTCTAAAGAGAGACAGACGTACGTTATTAAGGCTCTCCATAGGCCGCGTCAGACAAACCCTGAAAAGGTTATTTCATTTGAATTGTTGTGGTATTGCTCAATGTCACGAACACACGCCCTCTTCAACACACAGTGTTGTAGTATACTGACCTCCATCTGGGCCATTGCACTTTCATAGTGCGTGTCATTTGCCAGCTGTTGGAGGCTTTCCAGCAGGCCTTCCAGTTTGGCCTGAGACTGTTCCTTTGCATTCTGGACTTCATGTTGAACCATTTCTCGCACCTGAAAAAAAAAAAGAAATCCTGAGTCAGAACTTTTTTTATGTGGGTGCGTGGGTGGGTGGGGTGTGTGCTCCTTTCATATCATTGGTAGACAAACGCATGCACTCGAAAGCGATGGGGACATCGATTTAAAAATAATAACACTAAAATAATAATACTAATAATAATAAAAGAATATAATAATAATTCCGGTGCTGCACACCGGAAATCCGGCACGGTGCCGGTGAATACTTTAATCCCTGGCTACAAACAGTTTTTTGTATCTATGTTCTATATATGTATTGGGGGAACGGAATGAGGTCCGTAAATAACAGCAAACGAAAACAACAACAACCACAACCACTCGAGCGAACATTGACACAATGAATCATGCAATGCTAACAACATCACATTTCACTGCTTAAAATATGAAAATAGAACGGAAAACGTTAACAACGTTAAGTGGATTCAGGGTTCCTACAGGTTTCTTCAAGTCAAATTCAAGTCTTTTTAAGACCCTTTTAAGCGGTGGACGAATGACACTTTAGAGGAGAATGCGATACGGAGATGTTATACTGCAGAATGTTTAACACACAGATATCAACATTCAAGACTTTTTACAGTCTTTTTAAGGTATTATTTCATCATTCATAAATGCAATGCTTTTAAGCCTTGTCAGGACCCCGCGGGAACCCTGGGTTTGGACGAAAAGACGCTGGTTTTCAACACGCATCTCACCTCTGCTTTGGAAAATGTCATCTTTGCCTCATTGCTTGGGTGATAGTGAGCCGGGTGTGCAGAGAGCTTCATCTTCTTCATTCTTACGTTAGGATCAACAACAGCTGTGTTGCGTTTGCCTCATTGCAGTTGGTGAGCAACAAGTGAATAGTCAGACCTATTCACTCTCAATCACCAAGCATTTAATGGTCGAACAAGCTTCTTTCAAGACATGCAGACCTAGGAACACAAGATGCAACGCACCTTTTGTTCCCTGCCAGTCGTGAACCGAGAAAGTCAACTATTCAGTCAAATGTGTTGTTGTGGGGGGATATCATAGACATCTTACACAGACGGAGCATTGGCTGCTGGGACGCGAGAAATTCGGCGGCCATCTTGGAGCGGGGATCCGCTCCACTCACTGCAATGCGTGTGGATGGAGCAATGAACAGTCAGCGCGTTTAATGAATCATACCTCACTGAATAGTAAGTAAGTAGGTAAATTGTATTTATAGAGCACATTTAAACACAGCATACACTGACCAAAGTGCTGTACAATGTCAATAAAAAGCAAAATAAAATGTAACCATGACTCGTAATAACAAATACAAAAATGCAATAACAATCAATAACAGGCTCCACCACATAGACAAGAACAGGAGGTGAACAGTGAGGGGAGAGGAAGCCCAGGGAGTAAAAGTGGGTTTTTAGCCCCGATTTGAAGGCAGAAATGGAGGCGGCGGATCTAATGTCCTGGGGGAGCTGGTTCCCACTGAATACCACTGATTTTCACACGTTTTTGTGTTACGTGTAGCTATGGCTTGGCGTGTTTCATTATTCATGGTCACCCTAATCATAATACAAATCTGCTGATGGAAGGTTTGTTTGTGGATGGATTGATAACAGGAAAATGATCAGACCTGAACGAGTGAAATTCAAATACAATAAAAAGAAGCCAGGGTTAATGCAGACTGACCAT
>JAOPJJ010000079.1:9470675-9499910 GCA_027122795.1 Enchelyopus cimbrius | reverse complement strand
GGGGTTCAGTATCTTGCTCAAGGATACTTCGGCGAGTAGCTCAGCTCCACCCCGGGGAGCCGGGATTCGAACCAGTGTCCTCCAAACACTGGTCGAACTGCTCTACCCACTGAGCTACAGCCGGCCCTAGTCAGTCAGTCGAATGAATTCATGATTTATTATCATGTATTAATCCTTTATTATAATTCTCTAATAATGTATTAGTCATTTATAGCCATTCCTTATAAAGTGTTACCGACGGGTCTGCGAGGGGGTGGAGGCTGGGGGTGGAGTCATGCTGGGTTCTCCAGGAGGGTGAATGGAGCGCTCCCTGCTGTGCGGCCCCCTGCAGGTGGAGCTGGACGGGGTGACCACGCTCCTGGAGGAGGCAGAGAGGAAGAACTTCAAGACCTCCAAGGATGTAGCGGCACTGGAGAGCAGCCTGCAGGACACACAGGTACACCCGCACGCGCGCACACACACACACACACACACACACAGAGAAGGCAAAGCCGTCTCTATACTGAAAGCTACCTTCACATATCTGTCATGCAACTGTGTTTCTGAGGCTTTAAGCACACAATCTGGTCTTTAAGACTACATATCCTGTTCAACTGTTTCCTCTGCCCACAACTGTTTCAGAATAAAAGTCCTCACTACAATGATTCACTATTAATGAATTTAACCATTTAAATTACTTAACTATTTAACTATAAAAGTCCTCACTACAATGATTCACTATAAATTAATTTAACCATTTAAACTACCCAACTATTTTAACTGTTCAACCATTTTAACCGTCAGTTGTCATCAACTATGCCAACTGTTTGCATTTTCATGCACTGTGTAATTCCTCGGAATTACTTTTCTAGGTTAAATATTGAAACTATTGTCCCTACACAACATATTAAAGACGTGTGTGTGTGCATGTATTTATTTGTGTGTGTGTGTTTGTGTGTGTGTGTGTGTGTAGGAGCTCCTGGCCGAGGAGACGCGTCAGAAGTTGGGTCTGAGCAGTCGCCTCCGGCAGCTGGAGGAGGAGAAGAGCGCCCTGCAGGAGCAGCAGGAGGAGGAGGAGGAGGCGCGCAGCAACCTGGAGAAACAACTTCTGACCAGCCAGGCTCAGGTAGGACTAACTCCTCATACGGACCAGGTAGGACTAAGTCCTGATGATAGACCTGGTAGGACTAACTCTTTACTGTAGACTGGGTAAGACCTACTCTTCACTTCAGACCTGGGAGGTGAAACTCTTCACTGTAGACCAAGTAGGATTGAGTCTTTAGACCAGGTAGGACTCACTATTTACTATAGACCAGGTAGGACTTACTCCTCACTACAGACCAGGTAGGACTCACTATTTACTGCAGACTAGGTAGGACTCACTATTTACTACAGACCAGGTAGGACTCACTATTTACTACAGACCAAGTAGGACTCACTATTTACTACAGACCAGGTAGGACTCACTATTGACTACTGACCAGGTAGGACTCACTATTTACTACAGACCAGGTAGGACTCACTATTTATTACAGACCAGGTAGGAATTACTCCTCACTACAGACCAGCTAGACCAAGTCCTCATTTTAAACCAGGTAGGACTAACTGTCCGCTGAAGACAAGGTATGACCCCCCCCCACCCCACCCCAACTCCTTCACAGCTGGCCGAGACCAAGAAGAAGTTGGAGGAGGAGGTGGGGCAGCTGGAGGGGCTGGAGGAGGTGAAGAGGAAGCTGCAGAAGGAGGTGGAGCTGGCGGGCGTGCGCGTGGAGGAGAAGAGCGTAGCGTTGGAGAAGCTGGAGAAGAGCAGGAGCCGACTGCAGCAGGAGCTGGAGGACGTGAGCGTGGAGCTGGACCACCAGAGACAGCTGGTCTGCACCCTGGAGAAGAAGCAGAAGAAGTTCGACCAGGTGGGGCATCAACCTTGTGTTTTCCTTCCTCCTTCCAGGTGGTTGGGTTGAGGTTTGGATGATGCTGTTGGAGGAAGTCGGGTCTGATGGGTCAATACTAGGCATGGGCAATTTGCGACCGAGTCGCTCAGAAAGAACGAATCCCGAAGGCGAACGACGATAGCTGATTCCCAAAACAAGAGAATGGATTTTTTTTTTCTACGTCTTAGTGAATGCTTCAGAGACGTTTTGACAACAAACCTGGTGTTTTCGGTGATTTGTTTAACAAAGTTAAGGGTTGGTCATGAAAACGCGGCGTATTACTGAACAGAAATGTGCAGTTCCAGAGCACCATCACCGTCTGAAACCTTCTGGGGTTCCAAAAGACAGAGGTACGCGGGCGTAGCTCTGCCAAATGACGTAACAGACCTATTTATTTGGCCCATGCCTAGTCAATACCGGTCTAGGTTATCAAAGTTGAGCTCGATTGATATAACCAAAACATACGTTAACAACATAAGTTGTCCAAATTACTTTGCTGAAGAGCATTTACACTGCAATGAATGCCCCTAAAAAAATTACTTGTTTCAAGCTAAATGATCTGCAAGTGCAGCACTCAAGATGAATTTACTTGGATACCTACTTAAAATACCTACTTAAAATTAAAGTTATTAAGTATCTTCAGCCTTAATAAGTAAATTAGTCCCCAAAAAATGGTCTGATAGATAAAAACACTGAAAGTAAATGACATAGTCCATATTGAAATTGTTTGCGGTGTACAACATTTTGTTTCAGTAAAGCCAGGAGCGACGGTCACAAAGGTCCTTTAAAGGCAGGTGCTCAGAGCTCAAGTGACTTCTCTACATACACCTGGGTGTCTGGCTCCAGACATTGAAGAGGAGCTGTGGTTGGTTGGGGTGGTTCTAGAACACTTTATGGGTCGATCGGTGGCTGTTTCGACTCGCCCTATCGCTTCTGGGTGGAAAAAGGGAAAATGCAAGTTGATTCTCCGGTCCGTGATGAAACTGTGATGTGACTCAGCGGAAGTATCGGATCGTGCAAAGTGTCAAACTGCTTTACGGCAGTACACCCCCCCAAACACGGAGCCGGTGAGCTATAAACAGCGAGTAGCGAGGGGGGGTTGTATTCATCATGGATCAGTCCATCAGGCTTCGTTGAAAACAAATGCTCATGGCTAGCGCGAAGTGGGCGGAGGGGGCGTTGTCAACGAGGGGGAGCTGTGTAGTGTAAAAATGTGGCGCAAACCCAGAAAACAGGACATACTGGACTTTTAAGGCGTCACTTTCCCAGCGTGTGAACACAGGGGAATCAGAAGAAAACCATCCGCTAGCGACCGCATAACCTCACCAGCCCTCCTCCACCCCCTGGTCTGCGCAGCTGCTGGCGGAGGAGAAGAGCGTCGCTGCCCGCTACGGCGAGGAGCGCGACCGCGCCGAGGCAGAGGCCCGCGAGAAGGAGACCAAGGTGCTGTCCCTGACCCGGGCGCTGGACGAGGCCCTGGAGGCCAAGGAGGAGCTGGAGCGCCTCAACAAGCAGCTCAGGGGCGACATGGAGGACCTGATGAGCTCCAAGGACGACGTGGGGAAGAACGTGAGGGGGCCTCTGTACCGTGTTTCCAGCGCTCATCGTTTGTACATTGTTATCGTCTTGATGCTCATTGTCTCTCGCTCACTCTCTCTCTCTCTGTCTCTCACTCTCTGTCTCGCTCGCCCTTACACTTGCACTCTCTCTCCTTCTTGCCCACTCGCTCTCTGTCCCCCTCTGACATGCACAATAGGGAGCTGAATGTGATAGTATCAAGGGGTTGACCTTGACCTCTCTGTGGAATCTCATAGCTGGGGTTTCTCTCACGGTTTACACCAAAGGTTATAGAGCGGAGCAAGATAGATCACTGGCTGGAAAATACGTTGACAAACGGTGAAGTACGTTCTCGAACTCTAGGGGCGCCGTGTTAGTAAGCTCAGGGCCATCTAGTGGTGGATAAGAATATGGTGGAATTGCCCAGCATTGTTTTTGCGTGAAATAATTTTTATTTATACAAGTCATGTTTAATCCTTAGTGGCCTTATTGGTGTGAATCGGGCCTAGAGTGTGGAGCTGGCTTATCAAAATGGCGTCCATTCAGGCTCAGAACGTACTTCACCTCCACGACCCCACTGATCTATCTTGCTCCGCTCTATAATCTTTTCGGGTACACCCCCCGCTCCCCTCCCCTCCCCAGGTCCACGAGCTGGAGAAGGCCAAGCGGAGCCAGGACCAGCAGCTGGAGGAGATGCGCGTGCAGCTGGAGGAGCTGGAGGACGAGCTGCAGGCCACGGAGGACGCCAAGCTGCGCCTGGAGGTCAACATGCAGGCCATGAAGGCCCAGTACGACCGCGACCTCGCCGGGAAGGACGAGCAGGGGGAGGAGAAGAAGAGGGCCCTGGTCAAACAGGTGACTCACTAAAGGCAGAGACACACCAACCCGACACGAGCCAACAAACAACGCCCAACGCCCAACAGTTGCGTTGGCTCTTGTTGGCCGAGGTTGGCTAAAAACTTGCCTCAAGACACACCGCGGGTCAGTACACGTCACACACGCAGCTAGCACAAACCAATCAGAGTTCCTCAACGTCCAACTTCGCTCATGTCCGACTTCGCATGCTGAAACTGACCCAACCCCCCCCCCCCACAACGTCTCGGGACACACCAAACCAATTTCTCTCCAACCCTCTCCAACTCCTCCAGACGCCCAACCGTCAGGTTGGTGTATCTCTGCTTTAAAACACTCGCCATCTCCTCCACAGCAGTCATCGTGGACGCTCTCCATCGCCTTTATGTCTCTTTTCTATATGCTAGTGCAGTGCCCATAGGAAGTATGTATTCCTATAGTGAATACATACATTCCGTCCGTACTACGCTTAACTGTCAGTGAATAAAGTTTTGTTTTTACTGTTTTCAAAGGAGCAAACTGATACGGAAGACAGGGCTTAACAACAAAGATTCGGATAGTATCTCAAATGCGCACTTTAAAACTCTGCAAGATAGGTGAGCTAAATACACTTATGGGTGAATCAAGGGCGCGTTGGGTTACTGATAAGAACATCCAGTGAATTCAGTGAAGATTTAAGGTATCGTATGTGGAAATCCAGAGCGATTTGGGTTATTTAAGCTATCATCCAAGTTTATTTTCCGATGTCCGCGTCCAAGTATATTTTGATCTGGGGGAGCCCCCCTAAGACTGGTCCCCTCGGAAACAGTACACTGCACAATACACACACTCGGCCTGCGTAAATAATCATCTTTTGAAAAACGAATGCAAAATTCTTCAAAATCGAGGATGCACAACTTCGTGCCGTGCGCAAGCCACATCCGAAATCTTAGGACAGTCTGACCAACCTTCAGCGAGATATGCCTGTCACACATACACACACAGACGCTCCTTGAATTTGCATATAAACACATATAGTGAAATAAATCATAGTGTGTCATGTATCTATACCCGGTTTACATTTCTGGGTTCATGTAAACAATGGGCTGTGGCTCCGCCCCCTTCTGCCAGGTGCGTGAGATGGAGTTGGAGCTTGAGGACGAGAGGAAGCAGAGAGCGCTGGCTGTCGCGGCCAAGAAGAAGCTGGAGGCCGACCTGCTGGACGCCGTCGGGCAGATAGAGGGCGCCAACAAGGCCCGGGACGAGGCCATCAAGCAGCTCCGAAAGCTACAGGTAGGAACGGAAACCTACACATAAGCAGCTACAGATAGGACACCGTGATATAGATAGCAAGCAACAGGTAGCAAGTAAAGGGTAGTAAGCTAAGGTTGGACACAGACCAACAGGTAGCACACCACCACCGTATGTGGTTAGTAAAAAGCTAAAGGTAGGACACTAAGCTAAAGGTAGGACACCAAGCTACAGGTCACAAGCTACAGGTAAGACACAGAACTACAGGTAACAAACTACAGGTAGAACACCAGCTACATGTAACAAACTACAGGTAAGACACAGATGTGAGTGGTTCAGGGTAAACCAGCAAGCTACACGTAGGACACTGAGCTACATAGAAGACATCAGCTTCAGGTAGGACAGAGAGCTACAGATCAGACACTGAGCACTAGGCTGTTGGTACCAAGCTACAGTTATAGTTTGGGGTGCAGACAGAACGAGTCGACCAGCGAGTGTGTGCCGGTTTTGCTAGGGTGTCCTCTCCTTGGTCCTCAGGCCCAGATGAAGGAGTACCACCGCGAACTGGAGGAGGCCCGGACTTCTCGAGACGAGGTGTTTGCCCAGTCCAAGGAGAACGAGAAGAAACTCAAGAGCCTGGAGGCGGAGATTCTCCAGCTGCACGAGGTGCGGCCCCCTCCAGATTCCTGTTTTCTCTGCTCCATATAGAATGCACTCTTTAGTTTACTTCTTTTCTTGCATTTTATAAAAATATAAATGACTCGCGCCCGCAACAACTTGCGCAACCATGCTAATTAGTGTTGGCTAAGTTGTTTACAAATAATATATATATATATTTTTTTTTCTTACTTTGATTTCAAGTATGGTTCACAAAATATCATCCTGTGGGCCGCAATTGGCCCGCGGGCCGCGAGTTTGAGAGCCTTGGTTTAGATAATTTATTTCGAATATGTACAAAACTAAATGATCATACACTAATGGACAGTAATAAAGGAAAAAATTATAATAATTTGAAAATAACAAAGTAAACATAAACTGAAAGCTATAACTGTAGGAATAAGAAGTCCTGTTGATTCCCATGAACTGGCTGCAGGGTATGCAGGGTATCGCAACATTGAGGTCTGAAGTTCAGCAGAACGTTGTGGTGTTCATCTCTGATTGGGCATTTTTTTATTTGAATTGACGACCGACTGCCCTGACCTTTGATTGGACTCTGCGTTGGCACGCTGTGTTTGACCTTCGAAACGGGGTCGACCCCCGTCTTTGACCTTTGAGCCGTGTTGGATGTTGTGAAGGACCTGGCGACGTCGGAGAGAGGTCGGCGTCACGCGGAGCAGGAGCGAGACGAGCTCCAGGACGAGATCTCCAACAGCTCCTCTGGAAAGTCAGTCCACACCACCGCCTCCTCATCTGGGATATATACTGTATATACACAACCGTTCATAAGTTTGGGGTCACCTGCTCATTTCAGCATTAAACTCCATTATAACCAGCGTCATGAAATAATAATCTGGAATGCTCTATGATCATTATGAGCGCACGGAAATCAGTCACGATGTGCTCAACAATTATGGGAACATTTTAGTGTCAACGAAAACCATTTCCAAATGTCTGATTCAAATTGAGGGAATCCCAAGTATGCACAATTCTTTGTGAACGCAATAATAGTTGGTAGTTTTAAAGAGCCTAAAATATAAACCACAACGCTGTGTTTACTTTTTCATGGTTTAACACACACAACTAAGTGTGATTATAATACAAAGCTTGAAGAAATATTTACATTTGTAGACATTTTAAAGTAGCCAACTTCTGTAAAGATGACCGCATATTGCATACGTGGGATTCTCTCAATCAATTTGAATTAGACATTTGGAAATGTTTTTTGTTGAACACTAAAATGTTCCCATAGTTGTTGAGCACATCCTGACTGATTTCCATGCACTCATAATGACCATAGAGCATTCAAGATCATTATTTCATGAAGCTGGTTATAATGGAGTTTAATGCTGAAATTAGCAAATGCGATCAGATTAATGACAACTTCATCATACGATGACTTCAAAACAGAGATGAGATGTTCATAGGGGCTACGCGAGAAGGATGTTCAGGGTGTGTTGCCGTTGTGTTTGAGGTCTGCCCTGCTGGAGGAGAAGAGGAGGCAGGAGGCGCGCATCGCTCACCTGGAGGAGGAGCTGGAGGAGGAGCAGGGCAACCTGGAGCTGCTCAACGAACGCTTCCGGAAGACGTCCATGCAGGTGCTGAGGCCAACCCCCTATCCCCGACCCAGACCAGTAGAATCCTCCTGCGGACAGGAACCACCGGCTGCTGCCTCATCATCCAGTTATCGCTAACCGCTTTTTTAAAAGTTTGGTTTGTTGTCATACTTAGCGGGCAGCGGGTTCCAAAAATGGCACTGAGGCAATGGTGTAGGTTTGGTCTCAACATTGTTAAAGAAGTATTCCGGTATTTTACGCTTTAAGCCTTATTTCCAGTTTGTTTATGATGAAATAGATCGGTTCAGGTGTTCATTTCGCTGAAATGCTGCGTTTGGAGAACTTTAGCTTTTTAAACTTTTTTTTTTTTTAGAGGGTGGGGACAGTTTGGGTGGGTTGGAGGGAACGAGGGAATGCGGGGAGGAGGAGAGGGGGAGCTGGCGTCAGAACAAGCGATATTTCACTGTACCCTTACTTACTGTTACTGTTTTGGGCTCGGGGATGCCCTATCATTCTGCTTTTCCTTTATTTCTCTTTGGCGTTAAAGATGCTTCCCCTCCGATGTGTAAACAACGATTGAAGAACGAAAGAAAACATTGATACCTTTTTTTTTTTTTAAGCGTTATCTTTAACCAAGCGCTGATGTTCCTCGCGCCTGGCGGCCCGCAGGTGGACACCCTGAGCGTGGAGCTGAGTGCGGAGCGCAGCGCCGGCCAGAAGAGCGAGAACGCGCGGCAGCAGCTGGAGCGCGTCAACAAGGAGCAGCGGGCCAAGCTGGGCGAGCTGGAGGGCGCGCTCAAGAGCCGCTTCAAGACCACCATCAGCACCCTGGAGACCAAGATCCTTCAGCTGGAGGAGCAGATGGAGCAGGAGGCCAAGTAGGAGCCCCAAACCCCCTCTAGTACCCACACCTAAAGCCAGAGATAGACCGCCCAGACTCGAACCAACAAACAACGCCCAACGTCCAACAGTTGCGTTGGCTCTTGTTGGCCCAGGTCAGCTAAAAACTTGCCTCAAGACACACCGCTTCGCCAGCAGCCAACTACACCGCCCAGTGAACGTCCTGCGTTTGCGCGAACACTCCCCTGGGGGTGGCGCTAGCCTCGTGAGCGGCACATTTAACATTTTCTTCTGTCCACGCCATAGCTGCCATGACTTTGGCGACAAAGTGAACTTCTGCACTGCAACTCTTTGTGCTATTTCTGTTTACTTCTGCCCCTCGCACACACTGCGGGTCACAATGCCTCCACAAGTAGGCCGGTATTTATCCAGGGTTGCTGAATAAGTAGCCATGTGGATCGCTTCTAACGTGCAGCTGATTGGCCGAAAAAATTACAATCGCACGTGAATGGACAAAGATATGCTAATTAGCGAACACACCCCAGCAGACAAAGACAGAGGCAGGTTTTTTCCGAAGCTACACCCAATTTCAAATACAAAATGTATACTTTGAAGGCAACCAATACTGTTATCTGAAACATGGAGTGGCTTCTTCATGACTTCAACTTTCGTCTTTTACTCAAATTCGCCTCAGCTGACTTGGTCCTGGTTTTATTGCGGCGGGTCACATGCTGACACATGCTATGTGTTGCGTGGCGCTAACCTGCTAACCACGGCGTGATGCTAACCCGCTGGTCGTTGCGGTATGCTAACCTGCTAACTGGCATGTGTTGGTCTGTCCCTGCTTCCAGAGAGCGGGCAGCAGCCAATAAGATCGTCCGACGGACAGAGAAGAAGCTGAAGGAGGTGTGCATGCAGGTGGAGGACGAGCGTCGTCACGCCGACCAGTACAAAGAACAGGTGAGGAGATGACCTGTTCACACTGCCACCAACAACATCACTGTCATACAAACAGTCTGCAGGCGCTATTGATGCTCCGAGACGTGTCTCGGAACGCGTCTCGCCAACGCATCGGAGATTAATGCGGCGTTCGATTATCCATCCGTCTCGGAGCTCCGAGGACGTGGCCTAGCGACACGCACGAACACGCCCCTTTTACTCGGACGGCGAACTCGTCTGCTCGGTTGAACTCAGGGGAGACCGAGCAAGGAGTCCGAGATAGAATTCAAGATGGCTGCGCCCTGTGTGACTTTAAGTATGAACCGTTTTCATTGTGTTTGGACCGCTTTGGTGGTCCCTCATATTACCGCAACACCTCCGTAACTCTGCCTATGGTATATGGGAGTCGGTGTTGTGGTGAGGCCAAAGACTTGTTTCAAACAGGTGTTGCGTCCCTAGCGTTGCTAAGACAGCTTTCCGAGTGGCGTCAACCATAGACACCTTGGCGTCAACGACCCACGCGCGAAACATGATAAAACGCTATTAGTGTGGGCGTGACGTTACATCCGAGGTCCAAGTGGGTTCGCAGAGAATAATCGAACGCATCAAAAGGACTGAACAAGTCCTTTTGTTGAACCACTAACTTCTGACCCTGTCTGTAACTATTTGTAATTAGTTCATGCTCTTCACGATTCTTTTTACGATTTGATGGCATTTGTGACTTTTTTGCGCGTTGCCAATCATCGCTCCGTCAGTGTGTTACCAGCCCTCGTTTGACCGCTTGATGAAGTCAGTAGCGTGCTCAGCGTGCCGTCAGACAGTGAACGCCCGTCCCCCCCCTCAGATGGAGAAGGCCAACTCCCGCATGAAGCAGCTGAAGCGTCAGCTGGAGGAGGCGGAGGAGGAGGCCACGCGCTCCAACGCCTCCCGCAGGAAGCTGCAGCGGGAGCTGGACGACGCCAGCGAGGCCAGCGAGGGCCTGAGCAGAGAGGTCAACACACTGAAGAGCCGCCTCAGGTACACACACGCTCACGCACACACACACACACACACACACACACACACACACACACACTGAGCTAGAACAAACACACACACACAGAGCTAGACCAAACACACCCACACACACACACACACACACACACACACACACACTGAGCTAGACAAAACACACACACACACACAGAGCTAGACCAAACACACACACACACACTGAGCTAGAACAAACACACACACACAGAGCTAGACCAAACACACCCACACACACACACACACACACAGAGCTAGACCACACACACACACACACACCGAGCTAGACCAAACACACACACACACACACACATACACATACAAACACACACACACACACACACACTGACCTTGACCAAACACACACACACTGTATTCTCTAAGCAGCGTTGCTCCGCCCCCCTAGGCGCGGTGGGCCTGTGAGCTTCTCCTCGGGCCGCGCGGCGCGACGCCAGCTGGGGGACACCTCACCGGACCCCAGCTCAGCAGACCCCACCCTGCTGGACCACGCCTCCGACCAGGAGCAGGACGACAAGACCCCCGACGAGCCCCCCGGCGCCCAGCCGCAGTAGACGACTCAGCTCTCTCTCTCTCTCTCTGTCTCTCTCTCGCTCTTTCTCTCTCTCTCAGTGTCTCTCTCTCTCTCTCTCTCTCTCTCTCTCTCTCTCTCTCTCTCCACCAGCAGTAGCCCAGCTGGCTCGCCCCTCCTCTGGGCTCAGTCCAGGACCCTCCCTTAGCCGTACCCGGGATGCTGCCTCTTCACCAGCGCTAGCAGTGAGGCATCGCGTAGAGATACTTTTTGGAGTAGTCTGTTGTTTTTTTAGACAAAGCTCAAACACAATGGCACGAATGAAGTGTAGCGTTGCCATGGAAATACACCGCGCCTGCTGTAAATACCAAACCCACAACCAACAAACGACGCTCGTCTTCTGTGCAATGTGCTCTGGTCTTTGGAGGTCTGGGCTAAATGTGAAAAAAAGTAGGAAGTTATTCTGAAAACAAACTCTAGAACGTGCCTTAGACATGCATCAGCTTTTGCGATTAAAATGTGAACTTTTTCATTAGGGGGACTAAGTGTGTTTGAACAGCTATGGCTGTGAGTCAGCAACCTGAGAATCGCTGATCAGTCTGAGGGGTTTATCTTGTGTTCTGCTCGTCTAAAGACCAAAGCACACTGCCGCGTCGGGACGGTCGCAAAATGTTTTAGTTTTTTTTATTGTGGGCTTAATAGAAGTGGCCTGGAGACAAACCTGATGAGGTGACGTCACATTCTGTTTTGCTACACGGATAAGCCCTGACCTGGGAACCGCCCAATCAGAGAGCCGTCACGTTCACTCTAGTAGAGCAGAGGTGGTCATGGCAGAGGTGGACCGAATCAAGAGAACGCCATCGCTATGTTTCTTGATGGTAAACATGTTTTTGCAGTAATTCTCTAGCGCGTGAAAGAACATTTATTTTGGGGGTTGTTTTACAAAAAAGAACAAAACATTGTGTTCTGTGTGCTTTGGGCTGACATAATTCATCGGCTGGAGTGCGTAGTTTGGGTCTTATCAGAGCTCGGGCCTCCATCGTGCTATTGGCATGCTGTCAGCGACAACTGACCAACCATTGCATTTTCTGTTATTTCAATTGCGTTTGTTTTTGAAAAAAAAGACCAATAAAAATGTAGATCCGTGTAGCGTTTTACTGCTGTGTGTCTGTGATACTTTACTTACTGAACCGAAGAATGACATATGTATAGTTATGGTATTATAGATTCCATTACTAAAGTCCATTTACATGAAAGATGTGATGTGGACGTCTTAATCAGAAGAGAAAATGATGTCATCTACTTTATTACAAGTGAAATACAGTTATACCCTTTTTAGGGATATCTCCATTTTAGGGATATGTCACCACTGTATTCATTTTTTGTCAAATACCTAGGCACACAGCTCAGACAGTGAGAGCTCTATTTTATACATTTATTTATTTATTTATATATATATATATATATTTTTTTTTTTTTAATATACATATATGTGTGTGTGTGTGTGTGTGTCGTGTAATACCCTTACAACCCACTAGTGATCCAAAATGTGGTTATTGCTGCTCTAGCCAATCACACGAATGGAATGTCCTTCGATGATTTGCATGCGCCTCCTATAAAGACGGCAGTGTAACGCAGTTTAAGTCCATCGCATCCTGTCTCATCATGCCTGCGGATCCAGCAAAAACCGCCCCCAAGAAGGGCTCCAAGAAAGCCGTCACAAAGACTGCGCCAGGCAAGGGCAAGAAGCGCAGGAAGACCAGGAAGGAGAGCTACGCCATCTACGTCTACAAGGTGCTGAAGCAGGTCCACCCCGACACCGGCATCTCCTCTAAGGCTATGGGCATCATGAACTCCTTCGTCAACGACATCTTTGAGCGCATCGCCGGTGAGGCTTCCCGCTTGGCTCACTACAACAAGCGGTCCACCATCACCTCCAGGGAGATCCAGACCGCCGTGCGCCTGCTGCTCCCCGGTGAGCTTGCTAAGCACGCCGTGTCTGAGGGCACCAAAGCGGTGACCAAGTACACCAGCTCCAAGTAAACCCCCTCTCCCCAAAACAACGGTCCTTTTAAGGGCCACTCAAAGGCGACATTAAGAGCATTTTTCCAAATAGGATATTTTTAGTACAGAGTCATCATGATATTGGTAAACTAATAAGCGTAGCGGCGAGGCTCGGGCTGTCGACGGCAGTACTGTCCTGCTGGTGATTACAATTTCAAACTGGTTTCGACGAACAATGGCGTCGTAATCGCTACTGGTCGGGCGGGTAAAGCTAGCCCCCATGACAAGCACACATTTGGTAACCGAAAGCTGAAAACTAACGAAATAGAAGTACTACCAAACACGTAGAAAAGCTCACTCTCCATATCTGCCGTAGCTACTGTGGTGCAATTGAAAAATGAGCTAACCGACAAAGGAATGTGCATTGGTAATGACAAAACAGCCGTCGAAGCCGAACGTTGATTCCCAGTAAAGGAAGGGTCGTCGCCACTGCAGTGAGGTGGGATACGCTTCCAGTGGCCACGGACAGGGAACACATCAACGTTATGATTGAGCAAACTGCTGTCTCCGACCCACTGAGGAAGACTTTAAGATGTGCTTCCCCCCCTTGCCCTCACGCTCAAATGAAACGTAATGTTTAAAAACGTAGTTTTGAAGTATTTCACCGAACTATTTGGTTAAACGTGAGGAAAGCTTGCCCATGCAAGGTATTGTTCAGTGCGTTAACCTACTATTATATAATATATATAGTATATAGGCGTAACCTACTATATTTGATGGTATACTGTCGACTATATTGAATTAAATTGCATCAAGAATGTACAAAAGCCGTTATGGTAATTCATTGGGTAAACGGTAATTCATTCACTAAACCGGAAGGGTAGGAAGAAAAGGGGCGTGTTCATCGTGAATGCGGGACCTTGGGATTGGATGGTGGGTTTAAAAAGGTTTATGGCGGGATAACATGGACCAATCAGCGTGCTGCTGTTCTCCGGGACTGGCTATATATTTTCAGTTCAACCTCCTCTGCAGCACAACCGTCGAAGAGTTATCTGAAAATGGCAAGAACCAAGCAAACAGCGCGTAAGTCCACCGGTGGCAAAGCCCCAAGAAAGCAGCTTGCCACCAAGGCTGCTCGTAAAAGCGCGCCGGCAACTGGTGGCGTGAAGAAGCCCCATCGTTACAGGCCCGGCACCGTGGCCCTAAGAGAGATCCGTCGCTACCAGAAGTCTACCGAGCTGCTGATCCGCAAGCTGCCCTTCCAGCGCCTTGTGAGGGAGATCGCACAGGACTTCAAGACCGATCTGCGTTTCCAGAGCTCCGCTGTGATGGCTCTTCAGGAGTCCAGCGAAGCCTACCTGGTGGGTCTCTTCGAGGACACCAACCTGTGCGCCATCCACGCCAAGAGGGTCACCATCATGCCCAAGGACATCCAGCTCGCCCGCCGTATTCGCGGAGAGCGTGCTTAAGTTGATCACCTAAAGTCTACACTAAAGGCTCTTTTAAGAGCCACCTAAATCTGTCGAAAAGCAATTTTCTGTAACGCAGCAGTGTTGCCAACTCGGCGATCGTCGCTATATTGCAAGAGATCTCAGACCCCCCCAGCGATTTTTTTTTTCTTAGAGCGACTAGTATCAAAGGTAGCTACATTTCTGGCGCTCTAGAAGAGTTTCATATTCCGACGTGAAGTATGTACCGTCCCTTTTTACTTCCCTGTTCGGCTGTGTGAGATTGCCTCCCCCCTCCCCTCAGTCTCTACCGGCTGCTCAGTGGCAGTGAGAGCTAGGCAGGCTGAACTCTGACAGAGCCACAGCCCAATTGAACATTGTATCCAATGGGGGGAGGCGGGAACTTTATAAACAGGGCAGGGGGGTCTTAAAAAGTTAGAATAAAGTTAAAATGTTCATAAAAGTCCGTATTGGGACATTGGTTAATGAAAAATAAAATAAACACAAAAACAAAAGTAACTGCCAGCGTCTCTTAATTCACGTCTGCCGGTCCCAAGCCCGGGTAGAGGAGGATAAATCAATGGTTTACGTCATTTAGCTAAATGTGGGTCTACAGTACAATGTACACACCCTGGTCATCAACTTACATTAAAAGTATGAAGCTCGTTGTTGGGTGATTATATCAGCCAAACATTAGCTAATAGCCTTATACGATCAAGTATATCGATATGATGAAAAGATGCATTGTATAACTGCATACGTGATGCAATTATTTTGTCATTTCATACCTACTTGGGGAACGGACTATAGTATTTGAAGGTGTATCGGCAAGATTATCAATCGGTGGTTAATCTGCTTGTGGCATAATATAAATCACGATGTGCTACGTAGAATCCCATTGTACAAAGACAAAATGCTGTCCCATGTCTATTTGAATTTGTGTACGCTAAAAAGTGTTATGGTGGTTTTCAGCGACACCTATTGAGTGTGATTGACAACGCTGTGCTTCCTCCTGATTGGTCCATCTTTTCAAGTATCAAATGGCCAATGAGCGGAGACCTGGTTGAATATATACTGGCTACCAGCGACTGAACTGTATTTCTCATCTCCTTTTACAAAGCAGAAATAGCTTAAGATGTCTGGACGAGGAAAGACCGGTGGTAAAGCAAGGGCAAAGGCCAAGACCCGCTCATCTCGTGCCGGGCTCCAGTTCCCCGTTGGTAGAGTGCACAGGCTTCTCCGCAAGGGCAACTACGCCCATCGCGTCGGTGCCGGAGCACCCGTCTACCTGGCGGCTGTACTCGAGTATTTGACCGCTGAGATCTTGGAGTTGGCCGGGAACGCCGCCCGCGACAACAAGAAGACTCGTATCATCCCCCGCCATCTTCAGCTGGCCGTCCGCAACGACGAGGAGTTGAACAAACTCCTGGGCGGTGTGACCATCGCTCAGGGCGGTGTGCTGCCCAATATCCAGGCCGTCCTTCTGCCAAAGAAGACCGAGAAGCCAGCCAGCAAGAAGTAAATCCGAACCACCCTCAATCCAAAGGCTCTTTTAAGAGCCACCCAAACCTTGCTGAGAGCTTCTTCTGCATTTAGTCGAAACTGTAAAGTAAAAACGGTATCCGGTATTACTGTTATTATATATAGTCTAGAGACATTCCTCTACCCTGGTATCATGGAATCTTTGAGTTTGGGAATTTATAGCACTAGTGTCTCTATGGAACGGTACCAACGGTGTCCTGAACCAACGGGTAGCTAGGGAGGTCGGGATGCTACCGGAGAGTATTGGACTCGGTACGTCCCTCCCACTCCCCCTACTGAGTAGGGGGAGAACGTACCAAAACGAGATTAATCATGTGTAAGTAATTAAAGTGGGATCATGTTGGATGGTCAACGTAGCCGTAAAATACTGTTAAGGAGATATCTTTTTAATATCTTTATTGAAGAAAGATTACGCCTGTCGGACCCAGGTTCCGCGGCTTCCTGTCGGGAGGATGGTTGTCTCTCTGGCGCAGCAGAGGGAGGTGCTTATCTACGGAGGGAGCGGGTACGCCTCCGCTTGGTGAGAGGGGCCCGTTAGAATTAGCCCGGGAAGGGAGCGTACATCGTTTTATCACTAATTGGTGGAAAGGGTTTATTTGGGACTCATTTTAGCCCTTTGCCTTAATTTTAAAGCCGCATGTGGTTTTAGTCATTTGGTTACTATGCTTGTAACGTGAATTTGTGAATTATGTCCAACTTGTCCTAGTGGTGATCATCTGTAGTACTAGTTTTAATGTTATCTTGTTAGTGGTGGTGTTCTGTAGTAGTTTTAATGTTGACTTGTGAGTGGTGTCTAACTGGTTCAGTGGTGATTGTACAAGTGACTTTGATCTGTTTTGACTGACCTGATGATGGTATGCTCATTCTTTTGATATGCTCAGTACTCTAGGAACTGTGGTAAACGCCATCAGGAGGCTGGCAACAAAGTATTGGGTTTGCCAGCGCCCTCTCTAGGAGGAGCTGGGGCAACCCTAGTAATATCATGCTCTGCCCTCTTGAGTCGTATGGTCATCCGGTTAAAGTCTCCCACCATCTGGGGGTTGGTAGACCTCAGGTGTACCTCACCTCTCCGACCCTCAGACTGACCACACCCTTTTACTGGGATGTGACCGCTGTAAGGGCCAGTGCTAACTGAAAAATGTAGTGTACGGGTGCCTAAGGGACAGCCTTAGTTTGACTTCTTCCCAGAGAGTGAAGGTCTAAAAGATCTGAGGATCTAGCTGTCCAGATAGCGCTGTTGGTCTGATCCGAGGTCCTGGGTCTGTTACGAGGGCTTCGTGGTCCCACACTTTCAAGCTGGACATGCAGGTGAGCACTTAAAGTGTTCTCTTTATTCTACATTACGGAATCCCTCCTGATCTACAGAACTTTTCTGCAACCGTCTCCAGTGACCTGTGTACTTTTTATGTATTTGCATCCAACAATGTTACAGTAAATTGTATTGGAAGTGTTTTGGTTGGCATGTAAATTCTCCAGCTGAAAACTGACTGTTGGAGAAGGTTTTTATAACAGTTGCCCTGTACTGGACCAGAAACCTACCACCTGACCAAACCTTGCTGAACAAGTGACCCTCCAGACCAGAAACTTATCGGACCTGGAAATGTACATGATTCTCTTAGACCGATGGTTCACATTGTTATGTTGGTTTTGCTAGAACTGAGGAAATAATTAAAGTGTTTGAAAATGGTAATGGCTAAACTCCATTTGCTTTCAGTGCAAATTCTTGTAATATATGAGTTAAATGCATCTGGTTGAGGTGACCCATATGTTGCATCAGCTTGTCCTTGTGTATAATGTCCTATACTAACCCTTTTTCTGCATTGAATTTAGTTTAGTTTCTCCACTGCAGTTGGAGAAACTAGCTTGGTTGCTTTAAACAGGTCAATTATGATGTCTTTGCTCATGTGTGCGTCTGGTAATGTGATCCATTTTAACATGTTGCCGCAAAACCAGGCCTCGTTGGCTTTCCGTAGCCCCTGTGAGATATAGACGGCCATGATGGTGGATTCCTGGTTCCATCCCAGCTGAGTCAATGTTTTTCCGTAACTCGGATTTATTACCAGAAATGTCTATTTCCCTAACAATGTCTCTTGCGGAAAAAATACTTTCTAGATCTGTGTGAATAGGGGGAAATAAACGCATTTCTTTGCATTTAGATGTTACTATCAAAACGAGCAGTAAAAACATTGAATACAAATGACAAAAGGAAACTGGTGTAAAATGGTTCTGGGATATACTTAATATGACGAGTTTGAACGTTTGTAGAGCATCATTTTTTTATCCGATTGAACCAAACTGCTGTACGTGGAGTCATGGGGTACGGTGGCCGGGAGGTGCAAACCAAAATGACAATTTGAAACACTTTTACGAAGCTTGAGAAAAGTATATTTTACATTTAAGATTTCCGAAACAAATGTACAGTCCGGAAAGGGAATGTACCAACTCAGAGGTGGGACCGGAAGTGATCATCTGGCAGCGGCCAATTGGATTTGTGTTCATGGTGACTCAAAATGGACAGCCAATAAGATTTATGCCACAGCGAGGAAACCTCGGAGACGTACAACACTATTGACTCCCAACTACTATGTACATAAGCTCAGTCCGGTAAGTCCACAAACATGCCCGGCATACAGGTCACACTTGTAGTAGCGCAGTGTCAATTGATTAAGGAAATGCAGCTTTGTTAACCATGTGGGTGGCTCTTAAAAGAGCCCTTGGGTTGAGGGTGGTTCAGATTTACTTCTTGCTGGCTGGCTTCTCGGTCTTCTTTGGCAGAAGGACGGCCTGAATGTTAGGCAGCACACCGCCCTGAGCGATGGTCACACCGCCTAGGAGTTTGTTCAACTCCTCGTCGTTGCGGACGGCCAGCTGAAGATGGCGGGGGATGATACGCGTCTTCTTGTTGTCGCGGGCGGCGTTCCCGGCCAACTCCAAGATCTCAGCGGTCAAATACTCGAGTACAGCCGCCAGGTAGACGGGTGCTCCGGCACCGACGCGATGGGCGTAGTTGCCCTTGCGGAGAAGCCTGTGCACTCTACCAACGGGGAACTGGAGCCCGGCACGAGATGAGCGGGTCTTGGCCTTTGCCCTGGCTTTGCCTCCGGTTTTACCTCTTCCTGACATCTTCTCCTTTCACTGATGAGCTTGTTGTAATACCACACCGAGTGCGACTGCGGTCTATATTCACCCAGGTCGCAGTTCATTGGCCAGCTCACACTTGAAAAGATTGACCAATCACCGTCCAATACAAACATAACCATGAGGTGGCAGTATTGGACCGAAAGCCACATTTATATTTTAAATAAGAATTATAAAGGTTTCGAAACAAACATGATTGGTTCCTTGACTTCAAGGATATGACTACAACTAAAAATAATATAGCACAAACGTGACTTTAAATGTATCTGAAATATCAGAGGCCTGTGGCCTGACAGTAAATTGGCTCAGGTAGGCAATTGGCTCATTTGAATTCCATAGGATGTCTTATGTTGGATTTGAAGTAAACTATTTTCCATTTCCATTACATTTTTATCTCAGGTTAAGCCCTTGATTATACAATAAACCATCGTAGGCTTACTTACCAAAACCCAAAACGATTCTATTTAGGTCAATCGCCAGTGCCTTTTATTTACAAAGGATTTTCGACGCATGTCTGAGAACAGCAACAAAAAAACAAGTTGAGTAAAGAAAAATCCGATTTATCGGACCATCACCTTACGTCACTTTTCAGAAGGGCTACACACCCTGAGCATCTACCTGCCTCTAGTTTTCCTTTATAAACAGGGATGGAAAATGCAAATGTTGATTTTATTTAGTGTCAGGATTTCCAAACTGAATAATCTGTTAAACGGCACTAGCTGACGTATTAAGCACCCCGGCTAGTTCATCTACCGGGCCCTCAAGACCACTCAACCAGGCAGTAATGGAGACGCAGGGATTCCCGATTCACACAACTCATGTAAAATAATTTCCGATTCTCTAAATAGCATTGCTAAATATCGATTGTCGATTTTAAAGGGGTTATCGTAGCCATATGAAACCATTCCAGTACAATCCCAGCAGGGGTCAGGCAAACTTAAATAAGTGGTTCAACCATAGGTTTGTGTACACGCATGTTATACACGTACAGTGCAGGATAATTATATATATATATATATATATACCTGCTCATATGTATCCAAATATGAATATAAAATAGCTTCTGCAATGTTAATAAATATAAAAGTATGGCTTTGAAATTAAAGGAAACCCATATACAGCCATGTGTCAATGTGCGGAGGAGGTTTTGGGTGTATTTCTAGGATTCCGCAGTGTCCTTTATAGTTAGGCTGCCGCAATTACAACCAGCTCTCTGCACAGGGGTGATTTAGCAATTACTCACGTACACAATCATTTTACGAATAGTTATGATTGGACTTTTCTTCTCAGCAGTATGTTCTGATGTAAGCGCGGGGACCTGCTGTAATGGAATCAGTCTGCTGCTGTAATGGAACCAGTCTTCTGCTGCTGTCATCAAATAGGTCGCACCGAGCTCGCGACCATTGCTGCATGAGTGACGTGGTCAGCTGGGCCGCGAGCTTTAAAGGAGAACTCCGGTGTGAAATGGTTCTGGGATATGTTTAGTATGATAACGAGTTCGGACGTTAATCTAGAGCAAAATAAGTATTTAACGACGCGAAGCTAAGTTAGATGTTTTTGATTGACGAACACAGAGCAAGCGTGACCACGCACCCCCAGTTCCCTTGTTCAGGTATACAGCCGAGCTTGAGCTACTGAAGGTATTGTCTGTATAAAATATGCTTTCTAATGAACTATCTGTACACTCATAACGTTGTCAATGCCTCGTTTTATATGTTAAAGAGGAACTATGCAACTTTTTGTAGCTTAATTTACCTTAATAATAAAGGGTTAGGGTTAAGAGTTGTTGTGATGGTTCGATAACACTTTATGCTAATGTTCATGGCTAGCGTCGAAGTGGGCGGCAGAGGGGGCGTGGTCAACGAGTTGTCACGGCAGTGTTGTAAACCTAGAAAACAGCGAAGGACTGTCCGAACTTGCACAGTGGACCTTTTAGACCCTCATTATACTATAAAAGAAGCGTCAGGCTACTTCTAGCCTTGTACGTGGTTTAAAAAAGCGTTGTTTTTTTTACATCAGCGGATGCCCCCATGATTCAAAACGTGTAGCATTTTATAGCGTTTAGCGGATAAAAACATCTGACTTAGCTTCGCGTCGTATAGGATTTATGTTGTTCTACATCAAACGTTTCAACTCAGAACACCGGAGTTCTCCTTTAAGAATGGGAGGGGGAACCCATCGGCACCTCTCGCGGGGGTTTGTGTGTGCGTCACTTTTTTTCAACCTGGCACTTTGTCTCTTTTCACAACAGCGTAATAGGTCAAGGCAGGAATAATACAGAACTACTGAACCCTGATTTTGCCTGATTACTTTTGGTGCTTCTATTCATGAGCTGATGCCTCATGGTTTTGGCAATGGAACTGTATCTTCTGCTGGCAGATCTGGGATCTAATGAACAACTCTGTTGATCAAAAGGCCACACACGTCTTTGTTTAAAGCATCCTCCGCAGACACATTGTAGGCGGAGAGAGGCTTACTGCCAGACTCTTTGACAGAGACAGTTGTAATTGTAGCAGCAGGACTATAATATACATGACTCTCAGATAACAAAAATGCCATCCGTGTTACGACTTGAGATGAATACATGAGGAATCTGTGAGGGACCTTGTTCTATGATATTCTAAGAAAAGATTACTTCGAGTTACTCCGCTTTTCTTTATCTGGTTTTGAAGATTGCTTTCTTTGTGCCCTTGGAGTCTCTTGATTTGAAATCGTGTTTGTATTTGCAGATAAGTGTGTGTGTGTGTGAGATATGTCCCATGTATGCAGGGCAGTGCATTTGCAGCGTGGCCAACCTCTTCTGTATGTATGCAGGCCCTCGTCTGATCAATTTCATCACCGTAAGGAGAATCCACTGATCTCTCGCCCACAGGCAGACACACAACTATAAACACAAGCATGATCACTCACAGCGCACACATCTTATCAATCACATGTAGCTAACAACTCCAACTGAGTCACCATCATGAAATAAATGACAATACACAAGCAAGTAGCTCAGCTAATGTACTTTATTGTTAAATTGTGTTATGAGTTGATGTGGCTTGTTCTTTAGAATACCGCATTATAGTAGCCTAGTCCTAATAACAGGGCAATTAAAGGCATTTCTTTTGTCAATATTTGACCCATCAAAGTATTTCTTTTCAAAATGTATCAACCACATGACAACAAAACTGCATCCATTAAAACAAAGCCACTGTTGATCAGAGCAGCTGCAGTCACTCAAAGACGGTGACGTATGAGGTATTGTATAGCCTAAGTGCCAAGTCAGGACATGTCGGAAGTCCCTTTATGTGGTTCGATAGAATTGATTGAACCACAAACTCAAACCAAATACTCTATTGTGTTCTACGGACTAACGACTCGCGCTGCATGCAACTCTCCAGGTTGTGCACGCAGTTTTTCCAACACCATTAATTTCCCCCTGGCCTTCATTTCAAAAAGGCGCAACTCTGCAAGAAATTGTGGGTTACAGAGTTCGAAAGATGGCACTGATTTGTTGGTTAAAATGCAAAAGTCAGCACACTGGTAACCTTTAGTTTTTATTGGATTGAGTATGTTGACATTATGGTAGCACTCATTTTGGTGCAGTTGGGTAACCAAAATATAACTAATTCAGTACGTTTTCGACCATATTGCGTTTTTAAACGTGTTGCATTCCTCTGTACAGCCATGAGGTGGTTAAGTATGTGTGAAAACCTGAGGATCGTACAAATGGAGTCTAAAAGCTTTCTAAAAAGCCACTCACTCTCATTAAAGTGCTAGACAAATATTGCTTAGTAAAGTTGGGAACACAAATATATGGAAATCTATTAGGTCTAAAACATACTGTAATTGGCACAATAACGTGGATGGAAAACATTTGACGAGGATGGATCACTCTATTAAAAAAAATCAACATAATTTTGTGATTGGATGTAGCCATGTCTATTTAACTGAGATAAAGTGATAAAATTGTCAGTGTGAAAACATCAATTAGATCATTGTCCGACAGTAATAATTCTAAACTTAAAAACAGAAACACAAGTTATTGCAAAATTATTTTCACAGTCGGTTAAGAATTTTGTATTCCAATAACTACTAGAAAACATTAAGACATTTTATGAAAACAGTTGCTAAAGTTAGCATGTCAGCTGCCTCATCTATAAGACGTCTACAGGCTGCGCCCAAACTTCTAAACATGTCCTCAACATCAATCGCTTGTTTACACCGTGCAAGAGATTCGCTTTCACTCAAAGCTGTGTGTGGTGTGTGTGTGTGTGTGTGTGTGTGTGTGTGTGTGTGCTGGTTTGTGAGAGAGAGTGTGTGCATAGAAATACACTAAGCATGTGTGTTTGTGTGTTTTTGTGTGTGTGACTGGCTGCAGGCACGTGTGTGTGCCTGTGAACTGGGGGGGGGGGGGGGGGGTGGTCCAACACAATGCAGACAGAGCAGCTTCACCCTAGAGGCGTGTGTGAGGGTTTAATTTTGTAGTTTTAATTAGGCTCTTCGGTTTCCTACGGGGGCCCACTAGAAGCATGTCCCGAGACTCTGTTTGGCACGAATGATTTCCGTTTCCCTCGGGATTCTGAGTGCATCCGTCGTTCCCAATCCACCCATCCATGATGTCCTGGGGGTCTGAACCAGGTGCAGCCTGTTGTACTTTGTCCCTTTGTGTTTTGTTCTGTTCCTTCTTTGTCACAATGCAGATTTTGAATTCATGTCGAGGTTTTGTACCGTTTTAGTTTTTTGTTCTGTGTTTTCGTACTAAAGCTGTTGTAATTCAGTTATTCACTTTGATGTTTTTTGGGCTGTGAATTTAATTTTATACTGCTACTGCCTCTGTATTTACAGTAGTCTATTTAGTATTTCTAAGTAGTCTATTTTCTTCTATTCCTCTGTTGCGACCGTAAGGTTGACATTACCCCCATGCTCATGATTGACAAATATCGTTTATTTTTCTCAAATGGATAACCAATGCCACGAAACAAACAAACA
Source organism: Enchelyopus cimbrius (assembly GCA_027122795.1). NCBI lineage: Eukaryota > Metazoa > Chordata > Actinopteri > Gadiformes > Gaidropsaridae > Enchelyopus > Enchelyopus cimbrius. Next base: position 9,475,702 of record JAOPJJ010000079.1, on the reverse strand, counting down.
TCAAAAATCTGTATTTTTCAGTCCCTGCTTATACTTTGGCATCTGAGAAGTGTAAATACCTTCATCCGTCTGGCTGAGAAGCCATGTTAACCACACTACACTCCTAGCTGGAGGAAGCCTTCAATCTTGGATAGATGGGGGGTCATTTTTGGTTCCCTATTGTGCTGGTGGCCATGTTTGTTATATGATGACTTACTTTTGGGTAATAATTCAGATCCAATGCCTTTGCTGCAGACTGAATCCGTTCGCATACATGAACAACTTGTCCAAACACCATCCAAACCATTTGTATTGTTGGGTGTTTTTGGTTGGCTAGACTTGTTTGTTTCTTCCTCAGTCCATTCATAGAGTTTGCAGTCTCGATAGATACTAAACGGATAATGTTTGACAATCCTGATTCATACACTGCTTGATAGAGTTGATTACAAGTGATCAAAACATCCTGTTAAATGTTTAGACTTTTCCACATAAATATAAGGTTCTTGTTTGCATGAGAAAATAGAAATGCCAAACAAAACACTGTTTGTCATTTGGCCAGACATTTAAAAAAGACGGTACTCTAAAGCACTCTCTAACGACAGTACTTTCACTATTTTTTCTGAATCTGGAGAGAACCAAACAACAAAATTCCAGCAGGACTCTTTCATTACGAAAGGTCAGATCTCGGATTCTTTGCGCAAGGGTGTTTGCTCCAGACCGGACTTTACGTGCTCGTCGGCCCTCGCCGAGGATTCCCTCAGAGTGCCAGCCTTGGCTAACTCCTCCACCCCCTCATCCTCCTCATCCCTACTGATGAAGGCGAGTTCGTTCTCGTAGCAGAACGAATGAGCGCTGGAAGTCGAACACTTTCGATCCTCAATGTCTTTCGCGCTGCATCGCGGCGTGGACGGCACTTCAAAGGTTTTATGAAAGTACGCATAGTCCACCTTGTAATGGTTCTTCTCCTCGAAGACCACAGGCTCAAAGCGGTATCCCCACAGAATCTCAGAAGACAGGTATGAACTGCGGGCCTGGGTCGTCATGGCAGTGGCCTCCACCATCCCCTCCAGGATGATCACGATCTCAAAGTCGGACGTCACCAAGTCCTGTCTGCTGATGCCAAACAGCGGGCTCTCCTCGTCAATCTCGTGAATGATGGTGATGGGGGTGACCAGGAAGAGTCGGTCGATTCCCTTGTCGTACCCCACGTTCATGTCGATCTGATCCAGGGGTATGTACTCCCCTTCCTCCGTCAGGCGGGGCTTGACGAGCTGCGCCCGGACGTGCGCCTCTACAATGTGGCTTTTGCGCAGGTTCCCCACCCTGAACATGAGGGACAGCTTACCGTCCCGCATGGCAATGACGGCGTTGTGGCTGAAGAGCAGGGTCTCTGCGCGCTTCTTGGGCCGCGCCATCTTGGCCATGATGGCGCCGATCATGAAGGCGTCGATGATGCACCCCAGGATGGACTGGAGCACCACCATGGTGACCGCCGCAGGGCACTCCTCCGTCACGTAGCGGGCACCGTACCCGATCGTCGTCTGCGTCTCCACCGAGAACAGGAAGGCCGCCACAAATGTTCGTACCTGCATGGTGCAAGGAGTAAAGGTGTCGTCGTCTTCCCTGGCCTCCATGTCCCCGTGGAGGACGCCGATGGCCCAGAACGCCAGACCGAAGGTCAGCCAGGACACCACAAACACCAGGCCGAACACCAGGAACATATACCGCCAGCGGATGTCCACGCACGTGGTGAACATGTCCGATAGGTACCGCTGCGACTTCTGGTCCATGTTTGAGAAGCTGATGTTGCACTGGCCAGTCTTGTTGACGAATCGCCCGTGGCTTTTGCGCCGCGTGTGGATTTTACCATTCCCGAAGCTCCCCACTGCCGGCATGGTGGCCAGCGCAAGGCCTTGCTCTTCACAGGACACAATGTTGTAATGCTGGGTCCTTCCAACACTCATGCCTTTGTCAGGGCCAACGAGACGGGGAGATTAAAGTCTTTCACCAGCAGAACATCGGTGCGTTGTGGTGTAGAGATGTTGGCCAAATCTGGGTAGTGAAGAGGGAAAAAAACGTTAATTTATATGGGTGGCAGATATCATTATACTGTTTTGGTTCATGAACCAAAGATGACCGCAAATGAAGCGTTGAGTTGGACTTCATTGTTTTAAATGTAATGGATGTTTGGTATTTTCCACAGCGTCCTATTTGTACAGAACCTCCGCGCTAATAGAATCAGATAGAAGGATCTAATTACTGGTTATCACATTTCCTCTGACAAGTTGGTGCGCCTGTTCTATCTTTAGAAATGCTCGGTCTTGATTACATTAACAATGCAATCAGGCATGGGGGACACATAAAAGCATGAAAAAAGTACAAATCAAAACTGAATTGTAAGAGTTCTTAGTGTTTGTTGCTGTTGGTCATCGTCTTTGACTGCCAACAACTTTTTTTTAAGACATGTATAGCAACTAGTGGCTAGCGTATATACGCAAAATCAGGACAATGAAAGAGGAGTGGCGACTTTTCTCATATCCCGACAGAAAGACACTAAGAGCATCCCAACACAAGCTCTGATGTGTACATATGCACGGTATGCTTTGATATTTGTTGGTATTCATATACTTTTTTGCATTCATTCGATCCATGATCTTCATATGAATTCATTGTTTCGATGAATTCATATTAGTATTGACTGTGAAACGGATCCAGATTGACTCACTAAGGCTGCCTCGAGGAGTTCCATTTTTCACTGTTCTGTACTAATGGGTCAGTAAGATATGTATAAACAGTGCATGTGAATGTACCTGTTCTCGCTCATAAAGGGCTGAACTCCGTCAGCAAACAAATATTATTTTAGCACTTAAATTGCCATTGCTAGATCCTTCCAGTTGTTCTCTGTAAGTGCTCTGTAAGTAACCACGAATGACACTTTGAGGTAATAAACACATGCAAGCAAAGTAAAAGGCTTGAATTGACTAGAATTGAACAGGCTAGAACATCATGTGATGTTAACAAGCGTGGTTTCTCCCGGCTGAATCTAATCTGAGCGGATATAACAGAACTTCTTCTGGGATATGGCACAGAGCCTGGAATCGTAAAACAATTTTAAACAGCGAGACACCTTTTTACAATTAGCTACTGCTGGCCAAGTTTGTGTTGACCAATGAGGCCCTGACGGAGCCCTGCCTCCAGGCACAAGATGGATCCAAACCAATATGAAGTGAAATAATCCCACTCAGCCAGGTTTTCGCTAGCCTTAATAGTCTTGATAAAAAAGAGCATAATGTGCAGCGTGCTGGCTGCCGCCTGGCATGGGTGACCGGCTGTCGGTGTGTGAATGTGTGTGTGTGAATGGATGTGTGTGAATGTGTGTGTGTGAATGGATGTGTGTGTGTGAATGTGTGTGTATGAATGGGAGGTATTAAAGTACAGTGCTTTGGAGAAAAGCACTTTATAAATGCAGTCCATTTACCGTAAAGAAATACTAAATCAAGTTTATTTCAATCAATTTCATAATCAATAAATCAAAAAGGGAATATAGTTAACATAAGTTATTCAGGCATCTTCATTTCTGAAATGAATTAAGCATGTTTCAGATGTTCTAAATTCGATTCAGAATAGAGTTATTAAAAATGTAATTAACAGTCGTCGTCTCCTGTGTGCACGTGTGTTTGTGCATGCGAGTCACTGTGTGCGTGTATATGCATGCATGTGTCTATGTGCGCCTGCCTATGTGTGTGTGTGTGTGTGTGTATGCGTGCATGTGCCTGTGTGTGTATTTATCTGCGTGTGCGCGTGCGTATGTGTGTGTTTGTGTATATGCGTGCATGTGTCTGTGTGGCGACGGTTCCTGAGAACTCCAGTTGCTAGGAAGCGGGGCGTAGGGTGGACCGGAGATATTAATATCTGACATTCTGCGAGACTCTTCGCCGAGCGTTCACTGAGCAGATAACTCCTCTGCTGCCATCAGACAACGTACTCACATTTCCATTCAACATTCTATTTCACTTTATCATCGTACCGTGATAAAGTGACATACCTAGATCAATCATCAGCTATCTATCTAGATAGATCTACAGAGACATAGCTAGAGAGACAGACAGACATAGGGAAAGAAAGGGAGACAGAGAGAAGGCAAGAGAAAGATTGCTTACACAGACAGAGACAGATACAGTAGATAGATACATCCATAATACTGCAGATTTTTCATCACAATTATTGCTCTAAAAATAACAGTACAGAAGACTATAGCATGTTTTATGATGTTTTGAATGATAGACACATAAAGATACTGGAGATACAAAGACACGCTGTTCTGAAGTTCACTACGCTGATTTGTACATTTCCACTCAACGGGAATGACGGACAAGCGGGCAGGGTGTCTGTGTCGGGTGATGGAGGAGAACAGCGTGACGTTGAGATCTTACCTCCCCCGTTCCTTTGTGGAAGCCAGCGGCCAAACTGTTGCATTTTTTTCTTTGTGAAGAGGGTTCCTGGCAGAGCCTCTGAATCCAAGAGATGACCACCACTGAATCCAAGTGTGGACTTCAAAACAGACTGAGGGAGCAGCACCCAGGTCTCCTCACGGTCGGTCCCCTTCCTGCCATCGAAGTGAGATGGCGACGGCGGTCTCAGACGCAGGCTGGTATCGTCCGAGTCAGGAAGCGTTTGTTTTGCTGGAGCGCAGTGTCCATCTCCGTCTCACTCCTCCGCCGGAGCGCAGAACAGACCCTGGACCTGTGGGACAGTTGGACTTCGGGTTCGTTGTGCAAAAAAAAAATGGCCGGGCACCAATCAGGAAGCAACGCCAATCAGCCAATCAGTCAACCGGTCTGTCTGTCTGTCTGTCTGTCTGTTGTTGTGGACGTTGGGGGCGACTGTCCCCTGGCTGCTCCTCCCCTCAGATCGGTTTCTCCTAATCCCCCTCTCTGGTGATCTCTCTTTATGACCACCCTCTGCTACCCCATCCCACTCTGCTGCAGATCTCTCTCTGCCTCTCTCTCGCTGCCCCTCCCTCCCTCCCTCCTGTCTCTCTCTCTCTC
>JAOPJJ010000079.1:9373653-9383778 GCA_027122795.1 Enchelyopus cimbrius | reverse complement strand
GGGGGGTAGTACTTGGTGCTCATGTTCAATGAATAAAGGGAAGGCGGGAGAGGAATGGGTGAGAGAGGTGGAAGGAGGAATAGAGAGAAACGTGATAGGGAATGACAGAGAGGGGAACTGCAAGAGGAGAGAGAAAAAAAGAGTGATGGGTGAGGAGAGCAGGAGCGTGAACATTTTGAAGATTTTGTACCAAACGTCTCATAGAAAATGAAGGAAAAAGAAAAGAGGCACAGAAGAGGAGGGATAAGAGGAGAAGGAGATGGAAGGAGACGTGAGAGGAGGGTAGGATCTGGAACTAGGGGAGGAGACAAGGAAGGAAGGAGGCGAAAGAGAGATAGAGGCTGGGGGTGAAAGGATGGGAGGTGGAGGAGGAGAGACAGGGTGTGGTGGAGGGGAGATAAGGAGGAGGGATTGGAGGAGGTGGAGGTAGAGAAAGAAAGGGAGGAGATGGTGGAGACGGAGGTGTGGACGTGACGGGTGGGAGAGGAAGGGGGGGGGGGTTGTCGTGGCAAGGCCCCTGTGAGCTCATCAATACTTAATGGAGACATTATCTGCTGACAGCGCATGTAGCTAAACAATCAGTAGACTGCAACATTGTGCATGGGTGGTTAAAAAACACACACACACACACACTCACGAAAACACACAATCAAATCATACAATGACGACGCATACACACACAAACACTTGCCAACAAAAGAAGACAAACACACACACATACTCTGATTACACACACACTCATACACACTCTAATTAACCCTGCTCTACTATGGATATGAGCCTTGTCGTCCGCTGATTGAATTCTCAGGCTTTTTGTTGGTTTCCGCCAGCGTCCGTAATTGGCGGCCATGTTACAGGGAGCGTCAGAGCTCAGCCGTTATGTTCCTGTCTTCGCTGCAGACGGCGGTAGTACTCGCAACGTATTTCACACCCACTGCACATAACACAAAATCAATAGCTCACAGTTATGTGTAATTTCATTGTGTCAGCCTGCAGTTCTGCCTGAACAATTATAATTTGGCAAAATTAATATTGAGCTGACATCTGGCGAGTGTGTGGGGGTACATGGGTGTGTGTGTGTGTGTGTATGTATGGTGTGTGTGTGTGTATGTTATTTTTTAACAGGATAATATAAAGCAATGGGATGAATAGTATTTAAGATGATTTAATATTCTATATTTCATCCACACATACACATGAACATGTACACACACACACACACGCACATACACAAGCCAACCCAAATACACACATGCAGTATGTGACGGGTCTGTAAAAAAATGATACACCTATGAACCATACGTGTGAATGAGATGGTCAACTCTATTCTTGCCTTAAAGGAACATGCCACCGTTTTTCCATGCTGAACTATGTTCTTCCCTGATCTTAGACGAGTTGATACATACCTCTCTCGTCTTTGTGCGTGCACTCAATCACTCTGGTCCGCATTACTTTGCTAGCATTTAGCTTGGCCCATTACATTCCTACAGATCCAAACGGAGGTGAAGTTAGAAGAGACCAAGCACTTCCACGTTTTCCCTATTTAAATACAGTTATGTGATGACCCAAGTATGGTTACACAAAATGAAACATGCCAATTTTCTAAGCGGATAAAAAGGATAACTATAATGTATGGCGGAATAACAACTGGGATCACGTCGACATTGGCGCAGTAATACCATCACTTCAAAAAAAATCCTCTCCCCCTCCCCCTCTTACTTCTGTCAATAGAACCAACGTGACCTGCACACCGTCGCCTGCACTACCTAATATAACAGGTAGTGCAATCGCTCTGCACTACCTGATATAACAGGTAGTGCAGAGTGATTGAGTGCACGCACAAAGGCGAGAGAGGTATGTATCAACTCGCCTAAGATCAGGGAAGAACATAGTTCAGTATGGAAAAACGGTGGCATGTCCCTTTAATTCCACAATTAAATCTTTAATTTACACTAAGGAAGTGCGTGTCATTATTCACCATACACCAATCAACATACTTTACCCCAACCCCCCGCACACACCATTATTGTATCCATGGCCATAATGACATGTCTGACCTCCTTCATGCTACAGGTCTACTGATTTCGCGTCACTTGCTGTCACAGAAGGTAACCCAACACCTCACCCCAACTGCGTTCAGAAACTGGCAGGGAGACGATGTTTCCAATGTCAACCAGACTGTTCACCTCTCATTAGCTATGTGCTGCGGTTAGTTTATGTCTTTGCTTTTGGCAGTATTTTTATGAGCAACACCATAGTTCGAGCTGCCAAAAGAAAAAAAAGGCTTTTACCAGTTTGCTTTGTCAGTTGTCTTTTGTCTGTCCATCAATAGGCCTGCTGAACTTGTTTCAGTGAGGTCAATGCTCGTGAGCACTACACTTACAGTAATGCCATGAAACAGATATATTTACTTATACATTATTTGAGGAAATCTGAGCCAAACTGAATTTTCACAACCAGTGGGGTGGCTTTATTAAATTAAACAAGTCAACAAATACGAAGAATAAAACTAACAGTAGGACTATTTAAGTGATTCTGTACGGAGTAGCATGCGAAAGGGGACACAAATCTAACTGTATAGAGAGGTGCACATCAGCTACAAATCATTATGAATACAGGCGACGCCTACGTTTGAGAAAACGCTTTTTAAAAAAATAATAAAATAATGGAAGGAACTATAACGAGCTAAACAACTAAACACAACAAACTAACGGACGAAGTCGTCTTTCCTCCAAACCACTAATGAGGACCACCCGAATGCGCGACACGCGGGAAGACAGAGCAGGTGCGGCGTCTCCAAGGCAACAGCGTCATCCTTTGAAACCTCCCGACCGGGCTGTTTGGTTCGCGGGTAAATTCAGTCACGCAGAGGGTCCCCCCCCTCCAATTCCCTGTATTTTAAGGGATTGCAGGTGCGCCTTGAACGCCTCTCACGTCGCAGCTCGCCGCAATTAGCGTCAACTGTAATGTTGGCCTACTCTGTGTATCAGCCTTTCACTTCCATCGTTTATTATTTGAGGGAAACATATTGTATGCAAATATAGCGGAGCCTATAAGTGAACATCTCAGTAGTCATTTATACATTAGGTTTAAAAAAAGTATCATCACCAGTGCACTATTATCAATCACATTTCGTTTAATGAAATCCGCTAGCTCGACGATTTCAAAATTAGAAAAGTAATCCCGAACTTACGACAGCTGCAAGGAATTCGTTGTTCGTCCTGATTGCCGAAACACATATCCAGATCCACGAGGCCATGGTTTACTGGGATTTTAGAGAGTTTTTGCAGGCTTTGCAGAGTTTGCGTTGTGCCTACAGTGGGTTTAAAAAAACAAACATTATTAAAACAGTTACTATAGGCTACCTTGCAGTATTTCACAAAACGAACATAGAAATAAATAAATTAGATAATATATTGAAAACAAATCATCTCCCTTCCGCCAAGCAATATAGTTCCTCAAAACAGCACCATGGTTGCCAAGCAACACAGGCTGGCACACCGGCTAATCAGGCTTTGAATATTGGCGAGGTGGTGGCTAACATGTATCTGGACATTGCCATTAAGTGTGCAATAGTTGGAAGACATTTTCAATTGGAAGGTTGAGCTTTAACTTGAGATGGTGAATTAATACAAACAAATACTATGGGGTCACACGTGTTTGTAGTATCCGAATGTTGTAGAGTCCGAATCAAGGACAAATGAGAATCAATCTCTCTAAATGAGAATGTATTTTTCTGTGATTGGATAAGGTGTATGTGATGTATGCACGATATCGCCATCTTGTGATTTGATGTTGAAAATGCAACTCTTTACATTGATCAGGCCGATCACCGTGAAAGGGACCAGGATATATTGTTTAACTCTGCTCAATGCTCTATATCTGCTGAGCCGCCCTTATTAACTACCTACGGCAAACACAAAAAACGCCCAACACTATGACAGGTTAAAAATAACAAGATTTAAGTTAAATGTGTGAGTTCACCTTATGTGCTACTGTAATAAGCTTGGAACCGCCACTATACAAGACGCTTGATGAACGCAGTTATCACCACACGGGGGCAGTGCTGAGCCGTCCCTGCGATGACGTCAGGCTGTAACAAAGGAGTGGCAATTACTACTAGTTCAGGTCACTTTCCGTTTCAAAATGACCTGAAGGTCTTTCAAACCATTATTTTTATTGAGGCACAGAAAGGGATCAAAACCCAGCCAGCAGTCTTTATATATGCACACACACACAGGAACTATGCAAATGAACCAAACATATTAGGCCTATATTAGTCAGGTGCTTCGTGTGTCCCACACATCCCAACTTTATGTTTTGTCACATTACCATATTCTACAGCTTAAAATTCCCAGCGTCCTTGGATAATATTGCCCATGTATCACAAATCAAGCATTAGGTCTGCTCTAATGGAGTTAGCAGTTGTCTGATTAAAAGTACTCAAACGCAATGGTGTTGGAGGGGTACCAGGGGCGGCAAATCATATTTGGCCTACCCGTGCCCCCCTTTCAGACCCGCCCACTGGGATCAAACGGCAGGGAGGCCATACTGCAGTGGTTTCCAGTTACAGTAAAGGAATCATGGCTGCTACACGGCCACGTAGTAGGTGTTCCGTTTTTTTGGACCGGTGTTTTTAGGCTTGATGGTATTATGGAGTAACGCGAATGACCCAAACCTTTACGTCGATGAGACACTATATGGCAATCGTTGCAGCTCTACCCGATGAGCTTTAGAGATGAAGGCATGTCATATATTGTATTTAGTTTAGAGACCTTATAGGGATATATATATATATATATATATATATATATATTTGTACTTTTAATTAAATATTATAACTAAATATTTGATTTTGTCCAGTTACCTTAGAAACCATAGTTACCTGGCAACCTGCCATGGTTTTGTTATTTTTAACCAAACTTCTACTTTTTTATCTTGTTTAACATTGTGGAAAGGAATAATTTTCATAATTTCTCAAAGATGAAAAACACAAGATGAAATTTGTCCTTAAGTTTCACTTGCCATTTAAAGTTCATGCAATTCATTTTCCTTTCGCCCAGATCTTCAGGTACCATATAGACCTACCAAGGCAGACCTATCCACAACATAACTTTATGTTATGTCTTCATTTTAGGATTATTGATGAAACCTAACATTGTAATAATTTGTAATGCATCATTGGAAATAAGTGCCAGAAATGGTCAATCTATGGTAGCCCATGTGGATGCTTGTATACTCTCCTGAAACATTAATATGTCGTAGGTTACATTGCAGAGCCCAATTATGATGTTTTTCCTTTAATGTGCAGAAACATGAACCCTTTTTTAGGTCAAAGTAACACAGGATTCAATGGTACATTTGTCCGTTCCCAAAATGGCTTCCTTCAAATGCTGTGTGCTGTAACATAAACACAACCCCCACAAATCAACGGCTCAAGCAACACGTGGTGGAAACATCGTTATTTAGTGTACTTGAAATGACAGCCGTTCATCAATTGGGTGACAGAGACATGGAGGACATCACACCAAGAGATTATGATTTCACTGTCTCAAAGACGTTTTTCTTTACAGACCACATGTTAAGGGATCCTTGGCACCAGAGTGTCTCTTCAGACCAGGCTAGGTTGGAAGCAACAGTGGCATCAGAGAGAAACCCCTTCATGACCGCAATGCCTTTGCGAGCGGCTGAGTCACTCACTCACCCTGCTCGTTCCAATCCACTAGCTAAGAGTGCGTGTGACGCATGTGAATGAATGACATCAATGATACAAAAAGAATTAACTATGTACAATTTCATATAAACAAAGTACCCTTGTAAGAAACATTGTGAAAGGAGGGGGGAGACAGAGAGCGGGGAGAGTACAATGTTATTAGAGAAGGTCAGTGTGTGTGTGTGTGTGTGTGTGTTTGTGTTTGCTTGTCAGTGTCCGTGTGTGTGTGTGTGTGTGTGTGTGTGTGTGTGTGTGTGTGTAATCCATCAGAGAAAACATTACATAGCACAGTGACAGTATCAACAATCACCCACAGCACACAGGGAGAGCTGGGACCAGGGAAATAATTTAAAATATATTCAAACCAAAATAGATCTATCATATATGACAGACCAAAACCAAACAACATCAAGCATGGACCATGCGTTTGCAAATAAAAACTAGCAAACTGTTCAGTGACACATAGTAACATCGCATTTCACATAGATAAAGGAATCAGAATCTGTGACAATCACTGTCTCGACAATAAATATACAAAGAAACCAACCGATTAGCATGACACAATCGTCCAAAGCCAAGTCATCAGGGCTCTTCGTCGGAAAGACTTCCACAGGACAACAACAGTTAAAATGCCCGCACATCATGTGATGTAATGATGAGTGGCCACGTGACTGGTGTATCTTGCCCCTTTCTCTAAACATCTGGTTGCCATTGGTCCGTTGAGACTAAGATAAGTGTTCCATGTGGTGTATGTGTTTGTTATTGTGATAGTTGTGTGCATGTGAGCATGCATGTGCATCTCAGGTGCCCATCTTTCCCTCAAGTGCAGCAGTTTCAAATCTTTGGGTACCCCTAGTGGTCCCCCATGAGTAGTGACATGCAAGGACACATCATAGTTTTTTTTTCATTCTGAATTCAAACTCGAATTGCAAATCATTTTCAAATGCAATCCAGTGCACTGCACATGTTTGCATTTGAGAGAGAGATGTTTAAGATCTCAGAAGGTTCTACACTTTAAAAAAGGGACCTCTGATCTAGCGTGACCAGAGCGTTACTGTGACTTGGTGTAGAAGCGGTTCACAGCCGAACACCCAAAATCTCCTTCAGGGACAAGCACCCGAGCCCGAACAGACAGAACGAGAAGAAAAACGTTTCTTATTGTCCCTTCAGATCTCGCCGACGTTGATCATAATGGAGTCATGATCTGTCGGTACGTCCTGTGATACGTCCCGTGAAGGGACAGTACGTCCCGTGCGTCCCGTGAAGGGTCATATAGAAAAAGCAGAGTCAGAAACGACACTCAACGTCTCTGGAAGAAAAAAGGAAGATAAAAAAACAAAACGAGAAAGAGACAAAGGGACAAACATGGCTACCACTGTTCCTCCATGTTGAGCTCAGCAGGCCGTAAAAGCGTCTGCCATGTGCTGGAGGAGGACCAGAGTAGAAGAGTCTTGGTAGAGTTTTCCTATCGGTTTCCAGGGGGACTGGTTTCAGGGAAAGGGTGGGCACTGGTCATGGAGCCTGGGTGTGTGTGTGTGTGTGTTTGTGTGTGTTAACTTAAATGTATCGATGTAGGCATGTGCATTTTGTGTGTACTTTTCGCTATGTGTGTGTAAACATATGTGTATAAATCATGTCAGATGTGTGTGTGTGTGTGTGTGTGTGTGCCTGTGTTTGTGTGATGCCTAGACCTGCGTAGAGTAAGACCGGTGCTGGGGGGAGACGGGGGGTTGTTGGGGGGATACGGCGCCCCAGCGGGGGTCTGTCTCTACACCTGACTGGAGCGAGAGGGGAGGAGCACATCGGGCGTGGCGGGAAACCGATAGGGCTGATGGTCATGTGATCTCAGTGAAGGAAGACCCCCTCGATGTCTACAGGGGTGAGAGAGGTAGAGAGAGGCAGAGAGAGAAAGAACGAGAGAGGAAACGGACGAGAAAGGGAGAAAGATGGTGAGAGTGAGCCATAGAGGGAGGTGAGAGAGAAAGATAGCGAAAGAGGCAGAGAGAGATGAGAAAGAGAAAGGGAGAGAGAAGCATAGCGAGAGAGGGAGAGAGAGATGGGATATAGAGAGAAGAGAGTGTGGAAAAAAGAGAGAGGAGGTGGAAAAAAGGTAAAGCCGAGAGAAGCCAAAATGAATAAGATTGAGGGAAGTGTGGAGCAAAGAGGAAAGGGAAGGAGGGAACGGGGGAGCAAAGTCCGGAGAAGTAAAAGATAGAGAGCGTCAAAAGACACCATAAAAAAACAGAAATAAAGGGCAGGAAAAGGGAGGGAGATAGAAGGAGAAAGAGGGGGGGGGGGGGAGGGAGAAGAGTAGTTAGGGTGGGATGTTAAATAAGGAGAAGGAGAGAGGGAGGGACAGAGAGATGGAGGGAGAGAGGAGAAGTTATAGCGGCTGGTTAAAATGGTTGAACGTAGGCGTTGTATGGAGGAGAGGAGGCGCAGGAGAGCGTGGGGTGCTGGAGGGGGAGTGAGGAGGTGGCAACAGATAGAGGAGAGGAATAGACAGGTGAAAGACAAGGTGGGAGGGGGGGGGAGGAGGAGTCAGGGAGGACAGCCAATCAGGGGACGGTTAGTGACACAAGACAACACAGAGCATTTCGCACACACCGACTTCACCTTGTCCATTACGCTTCGTTTGCTTTCATGCAATGAATAAAGCTTTGTTACCTTTTTCGTAAATCCCTCCTGAACATGAAACTTGAAACTAATAGAATGTTTTACGGGGCAAGCTTGAACTGTAAACTGTGCCATTATGTTAGTTTTACTACTAGACGAAACCGTTACTCGTTATTTTATCTCATTTTCACGACAAGATTAAATTATGACTTTATGTCGGTTTCCCTACGAGACGAAACCGTTACCCGTCACTTTATGTCGGATTCTCAGCAACGTGGGACTTGCGTCATGCCTGGGAGGATGCATGCATGCATGCCACTCACACCTGGGGAAGGTAGGGGTCAAGGATTACGGTTAAGGTGTGTTTGTGTTCACTAGCTCAGGGCACAAACGAGTAACATCTTGAAACGAACCAATCAGAAATACTTCCCCGCCTCTCTCTGCTCCCTCACTCCAGTCGTTGCCCCGGTATTGACAAACATTGCATTTGATTGACAGGCAAGATAGACTCCCTGAGAACAATCACGAAATTAGCTGGTAAATCTTACCGGCAGCAGCTTCAGTGGGATACATTTCAAAATAGACAGTGTGGGCGGTTCGAAAGTACTAGATGGTGAATGCAGTACCACCACTAGGTGGTGCTCTGAGGCACACCGCTGGTTCAGAGAGGCTGCCTTAGTGCCCTCTCCCCCTGTCCTCCCTGTGTGTTTATGGCGAGCCCCTCCCCCCAACTCCCTGTGTGTGAAGCACCGCCCCTTACCTGAGGGCCACTTAACTTTTCTAAGGGGCTCTGGACGCAGGGCAGCGTCATCATGGGCATGCCCAGCACGGACTCAGGGCGCTGGGGGCGGCCTGGAGGTGGAGGGGGGTGCACCTGCTGGAACTTGTTGATCACGCAGGTTACCTGGAGAGAGAGAGAGAGAGAGGGCGGGGAGCCAGGGAGAGACGGGTGTACAATGAGATGGAGAGAGGGAAAGAGAAAGGGAGAGAGACACAGCCACAGCACATCAAAAAGAGGGGCTTAAAGGATTGATGTATGAAAAGATGCAAATATGCTCTGAATGCATTTAAACATGTTTAGGTGAACCAGGATAGACTGTCACATGGCTCCCCCCTTCCCGCTCACCAGGAATACGGCGATGGCACCCCCAGTGCAGAACCCGGCCAGCACATCGGCCCAGTGGTTGCGGTACTCCGCCACACGCACCACGCCCACTAGCAGGGCCAGGCAGAGCAGGGTGAGGCTCAAGGTGGGCTTGGTCAGCCGTGTGCCCTTGGTCCGAAACACCAGGCTCACGTACATCTGGAGAGACACACACACACAAACACATACACAATAACACACACACACATACACAGTCACACACACACACAAACAAACACACAGTCACATTTACATACACAATAACACACAAACACACACATACACACTTACATACACAATAACACACAAACACACACACACACACGCACATACATATAGTGACGTTGACAGTGGGACCCCCCACAGTTTACCAGCCCATATCCCTATGGGGGGTAAATTGGTGAGCCTAAATAGTGCCTAGTTACCAAGGCTACAGGTCGAAGTCTTGCAGGCGAAACACACACACATACATACACACACACACAAACACACAGTAAAGTAAACACTTTACATGGTCCCAGGAATCCAGAGGTCAGCCGCAGTCATCACTCAGCACGTCCAATCAAATGAATTGGCTGCCAAGTCTGTGAGCTGCACCTCCACCTGGGGTCAGGGTTAAGGGGTTCAAGGGGGCGTTGCCATGCCTACCACA
>JAOPJJ010000079.1:9328935-9342060 GCA_027122795.1 Enchelyopus cimbrius | reverse complement strand
ATCACAAATGGCCTGGAGCAGATAGAATGGCCATAACATACAAAATAACATACAAATACAGAGAAACAGCTTTCAATACTTTTAAGAAAATAACACATCTTAATTGTCCTCCTTAATAGGCCCCTCTTCTCACAAATACATTTCAATGCAAACACAAATGGATATCGGCATGTATAAATGTAAAATAAATCCGTAAACAAAAATAAGTTTCACAAACTCATTTCTGATCCACACACAAATATGTCTTTTGTTTTAAATAAAGGTAATATAAATCCATAAATATATGACATAAAAAAAATATTTGCAATTTTCTTCAAATATATGTATTGTTACATGTATATACAAACTGTTAAACTTGAATTTACAAGACGCTTTTCATTTGCAAACTTGTTGCATTTGTGCGTGAACTGGTCTGTATTAATATGTGGATTTTTCGTAGCGCAAACAATAAGTAAGTCAGCACAATTACAATTGCATAACATATTTTGATAGTACACAAACCTTAAATTCTAGTATAGCAGATGTTATTCAACTTCACGCACAGCAGAGAGCAGTGTTGTCAACTTAGCGACTTTGTCGCTATATTTAGCGAGATCTCAGACCCCCCCCCCCCAGCGACTCTTTTTTTTTAAAGCGACTAGCGACAAATATAGCTACTTTTCTGGCGTTCTTGGAGAGTTTTGGAGACTCTGACGTGATGTATGTACTGTCCCTTTTTACTGCTCTGAGAGTGAGCAGTGTGTTCGGCTGTGCTGTGCTGCTGTGTGTGTCTTAAAAAGTTAAAATAAAGTTACAATGTTCATAAAAGTCCTAATTGGGACATTGGTTAATAATAAATAAAAAAAACATTAATGAAAAAAACATTGTGCTACTTCTGGCAACTTTTAGGACCGCCTCTAGCTCCTTTTCTCACTGAGGAGTTGGCAACACTGGCAGAGTTCGGTGTTGTCCATACAACATCACGCTCCTGAGAACCTCCATGCGGCGCTGAGGATTCCTTGTTTGGTGGTGTGGTACACTGGTCGGAGCAGGTTAAGTTGTTTGGAAGATAACCCATTTTTGCTGAGGGTATTTAAAGCCGCGCTCACCGCAGCTTTTAAGTGTTCCCAAATGGCACAGAAATGATCCTTGTTGGTGACTTTTCATCTGGGTGTTATATTCACGTATTCCCTAATGTAGGCCTATTTGGGTGCATTGATGGCACACAAGTGGCCATAACAGCCCCGTCTATAAATGAGGCTGATTATCTGAACAGGAAAGACTAGCACAGTCTAAATGTTCAGGTAGGTATCAGCCTATATTGGCTATTTCCAATATCTCATGTTACATGTTAACCGCGATGTCGATTTTTTAAATCATCACTAGATGATATGTGATGCCTCACCTGACGAATGTAGATTATGGATTATTTTGTGCTGGAATGAACGAAATTTAAACCAATGCATTTCAATTGGGAGCCCTTCGTGACCATGAGCACGACATCACGTGATACCGGGTTGCGAGACTACATTTTCGTAAATAATTTCAATAAAAATAACAAAAACACACCAAACACTGTTTTCATCCACCATTTGTATTCTTTAGTTGCTGCGGAACTAAAAAGAATATAGCCTATATAGCCGTCGGATTACATCTTTGTAGATAACAGATTATGTAGTAGGATAGAATGTTAAGAAAGCTTAACGGAGTTAGGCAATGAATAGATTCATAGTTCAAATATGTAGGATAGTGCTTTTTCCATGACACTTACGCATTTACGTGGTCAGCTATCCTCTACCAGGCTTTATTTCTCTGAATGGCACATGCATTAGTGTTACATTTCCCGATGATCACTACCTTTTCCTCATCCTAACTCTCCAGGAGAACCTGGAGGTCGAGATCGGTAAAATATGCGTCCCGTTTGGCCATTTCGATCAGGATTTCCATGACGTCTTTATAGGTTTGCCGTGAACGCGCACAACCCTGCGTTAACCAACCCCGAGTTGATTGAACTCATTCATAAGCGGCGTAGTGGAAGCGACAGCTCTGGTTCAGTCGGCACAGGCTCAATCAACCTAGAGTTCAGCGTTAACTATGTGTTTGTCTAACCTCCCTTCTTGGAACACCCCACTGGTCATTACAAGTTAAACAACAACATAGTATGTTATAATATGTATTCATTGGAAAGACTTTAAAACAGAATTGCCAACAATTCCTCCAACCCAGAATACATATTGAGGCCTTTAAACGCTATAATTAACTCTGACGTGTGTCTCCTGCCTATTATTGTTTAAAGGCATAGTCCGGTATTTTACACTTTAAGCCTTACTTCGAGTTTCCAGCTGAAAGGCTGTGTTTGGAGAAGTTCAGGTTTTTTGCTAGCCCCAGTGTCACGGTCAATAGGCACGAATCATCGGTCCTAAAGCAACACTAAACGTTTGTTTGCAAAGCTGTGAATCTCACCGAGTGGTCACTGGTGTTTGTTGATGGTCGACAAAAAAATCTGATCAAAGTATGCTTTCCAGCTGGCTGTACAAGCCATTTTGTTGTAGCCACTCAATGCTTTAGGAAGCCTCGAGTGTTCGGTATTAGTCCCCCACCGGCCGGAACCGGATATTAGATTGTTTTCGTCCTGTTTGTAGTAACGCTGTGGCTTTCTAACTGGCAAGTGTAAGTTTACACAGCGATGTGGTTCAGCTGAAAAAAATAGTTCTACGATTGTCAAACTTCTGTTGGAAAGCTTACTGTACTCAGATTTTTTTTGTCGAACATCAACAAACACCAGTGACCACTTGGTGAGTTTCACAGCTTTTCTCAAGATCACAAATTAACTGCTGTTTTCTCGAGATCACACATTAATTGTGTTGTTTTCTCGAGATCTCTAATAAGTTATCTCGTTATCTCGAGATAACAAGGTGAGAAAAAATAATGATTATGAACATAGCCCCTCCGTAGCCAAATACGGTGACTCCACTGACTGAGGCTAGAGTTACGATAGGATATATAGCCTAGGCTATGTTATTGGTAATGGTGTGTCACATCTGGGCCTATTGTGTGCCGTTAGGTTCTTATAGTTAAGTGATTGATAAAGACGATGTTAAAAATCTGCCTATTCTTGGAAACAATTGTTTCCAGGAATAAAGCGGGGAAGTCCAGAAAATGTTTGAGCAGGCAGGGCACTCACAATGTGTTATAGAGAGTGGGGGGATTTGTGCAGACTGTGACATAGGCTTCTCATAAAACATAGCCTTTAGCCTAAAATAACGTAAAACAAAAATGACATTTTGCAAAAGGCCTTCCCTGTTTCCGGAAGGTGTTATATAGCCTAGGTGTGTCATTTCACGTGAGCAATTAATTGATTGAACAATTATGCCGTTTAGCAATATAGCATATGTCGGCCTCCTAATCAATTGTGTTGTAACGTATTTAGCACTTTTAGCAATTTTACTCTGCTGTTGGCCTTGATGGGGAGATATGTTTTTGCTGCCACAAAAGATTCAGTTTCATCTTACAACATTCCTGCGTCTCCCCCTCTTACAGAGCCCATTTCAGCACCGTGTCAGTGGACAGTTTCAAGGCTACGAACATCGTCAGAACAGTGTACGCGTGTTCATGCTAAGAGGAGTTTTAGGTGATTCGTTAATGCTCGTACGAGCGTGGATCCATCGTTATGGTGAAACTGGGCCCTGGATGGGACATAATATGTGGTTTACATAACGTACAACACTGATGACTCATGCTCTTCCAGAAACATGTCAGATGAATCATGGACATGTTTACCACAAGGGAGGGGGGAGGGGGCTTTCTTAAAGTAGAACTCCGGTGTCAAATGGTTATGGGATATGTTTAGTATGATAACGAATTTGAAGTTTGATGTAGAGCAAAATAAATCCTATACGACGCAAAGCTAAGTTAGATGTTTTTATCCGATTCTACCACAATGCTATACGTTTTGAGTCATGGGGCATCGGCTGAAAATAAATCGCTTTTTTAAACCACTTACAAGGCTAGCAGTAGCCTGACACTTCTTTGTTAGTATAATGAGTGCCATGTTGCCATGTGTACATATGTGTGAGTGGTCAGGGTTGGACCTGGCATAGGGTACTTCATGTGTGTGATGCAGGGTTCGACCAGGTATAGGGTACTTCATGTGTGTGATGTCAGGGTTCGACCTGGCATAGGGTACTTCATGTGTACTTCACTACAAACAAAGACTACAATGTGAAGGGACACTGGATACTTTGAACAAGGGATGATGGACAAAGCACATTGCGACTGGACAGAATCTTAAGAGGATGGAAAATGAACAAGAACCTTGTCTTAATGATTATTGAAGCTTGACAGTCTGCACCATAACCTTCCTACCCCAGCCATGATCCTTGGGATTACATAATCTGTACTTGTATAGCGGGATGAAGGTCCATGTTACTGACATTACGACAGCCTCCTAAACACTTTCTTCTCAGGGGTGGCAAGTCTGCAGAACTGTGTAGTGGAGTAAAAAGTGAATTTTTTTGCCCTGAAATGTAGTAAGGAAACGTACAATGTTTTCAAAATATTAATGCTGTCACTTTACTAACAGTAATGTATTGCTTTCCAGTTTGTATAATTGCCCTAACAGGTCCTATAACATCTTATCATATTTGAATGTTGGAACGTTTTTCCATTAGACCGCACTGCAAGCCAATATTGAAATTGTCAGTGCTATGCCCTTATATACCCATATTGAGGCTTTTCCATGCATTTGTTTTATCGTTTCTATTGTGTTTACTCATTAGGATGGAAGAAATCAGGCAGCATCAGCTTGAAAAGGGGCCAGCAGTACCCGTTCGTAATATAACACTGAAGGAGGTAGATCATTAAAATGTCAGTTGCTCAGTTGTAAAAATACTGAGCAAATTTGGACTTAGCATTCATCTTTTTCCTTGAAATCACTCAGTTGAAATGTAATATTCAATGTGCATATCAAAATAATTTTGTGTGATTTGTTAAACACTGCATATGAAGTCATTTTATTTATTTTTGTAATCATGACAGGACAGCAAGGAGGTAAAAGTTGCTCTTTGGCGGGAGGCCAACCTGGCACAAACAGCCACAAGAATGCCGATAAGGCTAACCCATATGGTAAAACCTCCCTCTATGGGTTTGTGGGTGGTTGGTGTGATGGAGGAGGAGGGAGGTTTGTGGGTTCAACACTGGCTCATGTGTCAGGGTAGGGCCCTTGAGCAATGAGTCCAGCTCAGGCTGGCAGTCAGTAAACAAAGCGAAGCACGACATGAATTTACCTCAGAACTACACTGACTTTGTGTGGACAATGGACCTCACAGGCCACACAGATCGCAGAATACACCCGTTGTCCTCGGACTCCGTCCATCGCTGTGCCAGCGTTCTACCCTCCCTGCCCGTCTCGGACTCTCCGCTCTGCTCTGTGTCCATCACTCGGGTCGTCGCCTGCATTGTCGGAACCACAGGAAGGTTGATTGTTCAGCTGAGCGACGCAGCTCTGACAGTCAACGATGATATAATGTAGTCATGATAGGATAAAGACTCTCAATCTCATATTATGTCATTCTCTCTCTCGGCCATTGACTAAGGTGCAAGTGCATGTTTCCTGAACCTATTAAAGTACCAACAACAATAATATCAATAATGTCATATTTATGCTATATGCTCCACTTATTTCCCTAACCACACAACTAGAGGCAACTGAACCAAGGCTGGTTAGGTCATATAGGCCTATATGACGTCATGATTTTATTATAAAAGAGTATCTAAGGAATAAGGAGTATCTATGCTTTTACCTTTGCCTTTTGTACCTTTGTGAAGCTCCGCACATGGTACATCTATTTAAGGACCACAATTGACGTCTCATTGAGACGTCAGTGAGAGTCAGGCTCGTAGAATGAGCAGCGTTGTCAAGGAGGCTCTCTGCCCTATGCCAGCTACAGAGTGGTAAAGACAAAGGGTTAGGGACAAGCTAACAGAGGGACAGCTTGAGTGAGATTCACCAGAGACGGAGTATGCGCTGTTCTCCATAGGAGGGGAACATGCATGTTTAGTCAGTAAACATGGGAGCAGTTCATGTCAACATGGAAGAGTATCCATAAGTAAATTAGTTGGACACTCTTTTAGTTTCTGTCTTTTTAAGGCTGCCCTCCTGAGTTACAACCAACTACAGCACACTCGGTAGCAGCATCTACTGTTAGTTTAGTTTTAAGTTTTAAGCAGAACAAATCCGATATTTTTTTTGTCAGCCTTACTTGCACGTAAGCCACTATGGCAAAAAAAAAATGCTGTGCTAGATGAGAACCCGTGGAGCTGGGTCCGAGGTGGCCAATACAGCAGGGTCAAGGAAGGAGTGTGTGTGTGTGTGTGTGTGTGTGTGTGTGTGTGTGTGTGTGTGTGTGTGTGTGGGGGGGGGGGGGGCAGCCGTGTGCACGATTGGTGGTTGAACCAGCGTGCTCAGGACACTGTGTCACTGTCAGCGGGGGTAAAGTAGGCCAGCTATATCTGGGTTGGCCGCTGATTATGCACGGGTTATGCAACGCCCCAGCTTGTTTTACATAACCACCAGCACCACTGCTCTCTCTCTCTACCCTTGTCCCTGTCTCTTTCCCTAGCTCTACCACTCTCTCTCGCACTCTTACTCTACCCCCAATCCTCGTCATTCTCTAGCCCTCATCCCTCTTTCTCTGCCACATGCTTTCTTTCTCTCCACTCTGTAGCTTTTTCAAACAGACTGCATTAATCCTTCACATCTCCAAACGTGTTCAAATTGAACAATGCATTTGGAGCTGTTCTCTGTATGATGGGAACCAATCAGACCAGACTGCATCCTGTCAAGACAACAGCCGGTGCAACATGTCCACAAATGTATATTTAAACCATTTATATAAAACGGCTGTTGATCAATGTCTGTATTTCCTTCCTGCCTTTCAACAAATGTTTTTTTTCATCTGCTTTGCTTGATACATGCCTCAAAGCAAGACATGTAATAATAATAATTATAATTATAATTATAATTATACATTTTATTAGTTTGATGGCGCCTTTCAAGTCACCCAAGGTCACCTTACATAGGACAAAAGCATACAATCAAAAGAAAAGAAAAGTCTAGTGCACAGTGACCAGTCAGAGTGAGTATGCCAGTGAACAGGTGGGTTTTGAGTTTGGTCTTGAATGTTGTGATGGAGTCTGACTGTCTTAAGTGTGGGGGGAGAGAGTTCCATAGTCTGGGTGCCGAGCAGCTGAAAGCTCGGGCACCCATGGTACTGAGGCGTGGTGTGAGGATGGTTAGCAGTCCAGCAGAGGTTGAGCGGAGGGTGCGTGAGGGGCTGTTTTCATGGAGGAGGTTGCAGAGGTGGGTGGTGGAGAGCTTTGTATGTGAAGAGGAGGTTTTTGTAGTGGATGCGGTATTGTATAGGGAGCCAGTGAAGTTGGATGAGAATAGGGGTGATGTGGTCAGATGATTTGGTGCGGGTGATAATCTGGGTGGCTGAGTTCTGGATGCAGTCTGTTGATGAGTTGGGTGGGGAGTCCGGTGAGGAGGGCATTGCAGTAATCGATGCAGGAAGTGAAAAATGAATGAACCAGGATTTTGGTGCTGGACTGGGTCAGTGATGGGCGGAGTCTGGAGATGCAGTCCGGGTGATGTTTTTGATACGAGGTGCAAATGAGAGGGTGCTGTCCACAATGACGCCGAGGCTCTTGACTTGGGGGGAGAAGGGTACTGTGAATCCGTTGATGATGATGGGTGGGGCTGGGGTTTGTGTTGCTGTTCTGTTGACTGTACTGAAAGTTTCATCCAGAGCCTCGTTGGATGTATTTCGGTGGTTTGAGAATATAGTGGTGGTGTGCAAGCTGTGGTGGAGGGGTCCTGGAGAAATTCCGAAGGCGTAACAACTGCAGAGTAGCGCTCGTCAGAGTCAGACACAGCGCAATCCAGAGGAACAGGTTAAAATCCACATGACGGAAGACGGTCAGCAATGTAGTCCAGTGGTAGATGGTCCAGGTGATGAGGCCACAAAACCAGTGTGGTGGAGGCAGAGGAGTGAAGCGTGTAGGTTGTAGCTTCGCTGGAGATGGGGAAACAGCTGAGCAACGCCGGGGATTAGCAGCAGGCTAGCAGAATGCGAGATGTCGGATGAATCATCGATGATGTGGAGAGAGATGACGAATCAGTCTCTCACTTGAGGGTCGGTTAAACAGTTCAAGGAGTTCAATTTCGAGGAGCTAAAACATTGTATAAGATCAAGAAGTTTGAAAGTTTAGAAGTTATTGGTTATCGGTTATCAGTTATCAAGCAGCGGCAGCAAACCGCACTAGCGTTCACTCGTCCGACTTCCGCGCACGATATACAGACAAAAGCACACACAGACAGACACTACTCTCTACGTATTCTGTGTGTTTCTCCAGAACATAGGCAGCATGTTCTGGTCAACCACATAATATATAGGGTCAACAAGAACTCGCTTCCCCAGAGTTATGGCACATGGTGACTGATGTCATCTCACACCATGACAGGAAGTTATGCTGCAGCATGATGCCAATGGAGACACCAACAGACTCTAACACGCTTCCCTGGTCACCAGGAAGCTAACACCTCGTCTCTCCTCGGTTCTGCCACTGAGCAACCCGCTTCCAAAGTTGTTGTTGATTTCACTCTTGTTGCCCTGACGAACGCACCATCCTCCAGCTCTCTGATTAGCTTCATGAACATCACGCCCCTGCCCCACCCCATCCCCACCCCCTAAACATCGTCAGCGGTTGCTTTGGCAACGGTGTGACGTACATTCATAGGCCAAGAATCGATTGGGTTGGAATCGATTGAATCCCTGGTTTGGGTGGGAAGGAAGAGAACAAATCCACCTCTATTACAAGCAGAGAAACGTCCAGGACTCTCTTGCACACACACACACACACACACACACACACACACACACACACAGTTATGAAACAGCTTCCCCCAAGTTATCCAAAGTGAGTCATTGGTGCTATTTATAGCGCGCTACATCTAGCATGCATACGCAGCCTGCTACGCATCTAGGTGATCTCCTCACATTATTCCGTCCTGCGAGCCGGTCCCCACGGGAAGGTGATTCATAAAGAGGAGACAAGATTTAGCTGTGCTTAGCACGTCACTGCACGGACAGGATTAGATCATATTTGCACCTCAATTGCGCAGCAAATACTAATGCAAAATCCCAGACTGTGTGATCCCAGTAACGTGCTGAAGGAACAAAAACATTGTGCGCAGTTCGAGTTTGCCACGTTTTGTGTATTTGTTTTGTTTTGTGTCTTACTTTGTTGGTTGGATGCAATGCATGGGGCTTCCAAAAGCAGGAACAGTGTGTGTGTGTGTGTGTGTGTGACTGCATCCCAAAAAATGTTTACCTC
The DNA here is from genome assembly GCA_027122795.1 of Enchelyopus cimbrius. Classification (NCBI taxonomy): domain Eukaryota; kingdom Metazoa; phylum Chordata; class Actinopteri; order Gadiformes; family Gaidropsaridae; genus Enchelyopus; species Enchelyopus cimbrius. The sequence goes on along the minus strand of JAOPJJ010000079.1, from coordinate 9,332,685 downwards.
CAGAAGGCAAGAGGCAGCTTTAGATAAACAGGTTGCCGTGTTGACACGTCTCAGAGAGAGACACCCAGGGAGACCAGATCAAGGGTTCTCCTTGCACCATAACATCAGTGTTAATTTCCCTTCTGTGAATCTCCCTCCTCATTCACCCACAGCCATTTTCATGGAAACAAGGCGTCTCTTCCCGGAGCATTACCCAACATCACATTGAGTCATCGTGTCAGCTGTATTACACAATAATACAGCCCCCCGGCCCCAGTACCCGAAGGAGAACTGAAGACACGGAAGTGGGAGGAGCCTATCTTGTTGCTTCGTTGGGTACAGGTCAATTCTTGACATGCTCTACATTTGAAGGCCTAACCTGGTGCCTGTGCCCTGTGGTGGGACTTGAGCTGATAACCTTTCACCCCTGGGATCACGTTCCTTGCGTCCCAGTTTACGCATGTGTTATGACAACAGTTGTGTTGTGTAGTGCATTCATCAGAAACAATGTACGCCATCAACATCATGTTGAAAGAGAATTTCACTTTATTTGAGGTGGATTCCCAAATGGCGAAACTTGGTTCTTTATCTGGGATGCTAAGTTATTTTTTACAAAGTTAAATCATAATACAGAATATAACTCCCTGAAACAATTTCTAACAAGCCAAAAAGCCACCACGTGGTTTTAAGCTATCAAGAGGCTGGGTTAGCCTCTCTCTGAACCCTTCATGAAGTCCATAAGCCAATGTAGCAGCTGGTTTGTTTTAATTTTGCTACCTGATTATGTCTTTCAGAGATTATAGATGTTGCACAACGTTGTCTGTCTCGACAGCGGCAGAGAGAGAGAGAGAGAGAGAGAGAGAGAGAGAGAGAGAGAGAGAGAGAGAGAGAGAGAGAGAGAGAGAGAGAGAAAAAAGAAAATTACATAATTGTTATGAGATTCCGCCCTTTGTGGTACGAGGGGGGTCAGCTGAGGATGGGGTTGGCAGGAGATTTACGTGAAAGCCGATAGGACCTCTCCTTTGCGGGGGAGGGTACTTGCTGTGGACGGGAGGTGGCCACCAGCAGCACCATCACAGCGCCGTTGCTTCAAGTTAGAGTACGCGCCGCGTCCTTCGCTGAACTTAGCGCGCGACATTACAAATAGAGTCTGCGGCGTCAGAGCGGAGCACAGCGCGCGGTCGACGACACAGCGCGGTAATATGAAGTAAGGCTGCGCGGACCTGCTGTCGTAATCAAAGTGTTCCGCGGGGCAGAGACCACAGTTGGAGCGCGTGACCGTAGTTGGAGAGAGAAGACACAACCGCTTCTTCCGGTTTCGGAAAAAGGTGAGAAGATAGAATTTGAAGACTCGGAGAAGTACATGCGTGTTTATTTTACATTCACGCCTAGATTTGAGGTGAACCTCTTCCGTGTTTTCTCACACGTAGTGTACATTTTCTGTCGTTGTTAAAGCGTAGGCTATAACCTGCTGTGACAAAGCTCCTACTATCATAACGTGATGTTTATGTGTAGCCTACATTATCTGAATGTCGCTTCCCATCTTTTGACGATGGGAAGGTTTCATCAGCGAGTACAATTGATTGATTAAACCTTATTTTTGATACAAGGGATTATAACATCTGATCCTGTGTATTAATGAATTATTATTATTATTATTATTATTATTATTATTATTATTATTATTACTATAGCCTTATCAGCGTTTCTTAAATAGTGTATTTAAAGGTAACAGTCATTGCAACATGTTAGATCACATGCTCACTTTAACGCACGTTCACAAAGTAGGATGGTTTAGGACTTTTCAAAGCAAACGTTTCGCGTTTTAAATTGAATCAGTCCTTGATATCAGTCAGTGAAATGCCAATGAAATTAAATGAAAATAGCTGAAGTTGAAGAAAAGTTCGGCTTTAAATTCAAAATCCCTCAGAGCCGGGTTGAGATAATATAGTCCTACACTATTGTTGTCTTTGTAGTTGACATTAAAACATAGAATATTGAAAACTTCCATGTCTGAATGTTACGCATTTAAATACATATTCATCTAGGCTTTTTTTTTACGTTCTTCGTCATCATGACAGAATGCCGATTGTTTGGATTGTTTTTATTGAGATATAAAATGAGGTTGCATAATACTGTTGCGTAACCGCTAAATCCCCTTTTGTCTTTCGTTCCTTCTTTTGGCCACTAGGTGCCACTGTTGCTGCAATTTTCGACTGACATCGCTGAACTTTGAAAAAGATTTAGCAAATAATAAATATTTGCATGAGTGCCCCCGTCATGTTTGACGAGTCTCAGCCAATGGAGAGGCCGGAAGGAGTGGGTATGCAGACCATGGCCTCCACTGGCGGGGTCTCTCTGAGTGAAGGAGAGGAAGGGGGAGCGGGAGGTGGAGGCGGCGGCGGCTCCGCCCGGTCCTTCACAGACGAGGCGGTGTCCATACTGACTTCCAGCAGCCTGCTGGCCCACTCCATGCTGGGCCACTCCCCCGCTGTCAAGCGGAAGGCCAGCCCCTCCTCCAGTGCCGCGCTGCGCCGCAAGCGTGAGTTCATCCCCGTGGACCAGAAGGACGATGGGTACTGGGACAAGCGCCGCAAGAACAATGAGGCAGCCAAGCGCTCGCGGGAGAAGCGCCGCGTCAACGACATGGTGCTGGAGAACCGGGTTCTGGCCCTGCTGGAGGAGAACGCCCGGCTCCGCGCGGAGCTGCTCGCGCTCAAGTTCCGCTTCGGCCTGGTCAAAGACCCCTCCAGCGTCCCCATGCTGCCCCTCACTACCCCCACCGCACCTCTCTGCCCCCCGCAGAGACCGAGCCCCTACTACCTGCCCAGGGCAGACCGGGATCCCTCCGGGGTAACCCACCCGGTCCCACACCCCCACCACAGTCAGACACCGCGGGCCGTCCGCGACCCGGCGGGCCACCTGTCGGAGGACTCGGGGTTCTCCACCCCGGGGGGCTCCAGCGTGGGGAGCCCTGTGTACTTCGAGGACCGGCTGAGCGATGGTGGTAAGCTGTCCCCGCGTGGTGGCGGCGGGGGCAGTGGGGGGGAGGATCTAGGCTATGAGCTGCACCCCTCCCCCTCTGCGCCCGAGGGCCCCGAGACCCTCACCCCGACAGCACACCTGCCCTTCTCCCCCCTCGCGGACTCCATGAAGACCCTCCCCCACAAGTTGCGCTTTAAGGTCCCAGGCAGTGGGGAGGCCGGCGAGGGCGGGTTGGGGGAGCAGCTGGCTGCCGCCAGACGCAGCCCGGCACCCGGCTCCGCAGCCGCCGCCGCCACGGGTCTGCCAAAGGGTCCTTCGGTGAGGGGCTTGTGGGTACACCCGCCGGAGATGGAGGATGGAGCTGCGCAGGGCAGGCGCACCCCACCGTGCGGACCCTCCCTGCGGGGGGACAACCAGAACGAGAACAGCGTCCTGCGCTCCCAGCTCACCTCCCTGAGCGAGGAGGTGGCCCAACTTAAGAAGCTCTTCACACAGCAACTCATGACCAAAGTCCACTAAGATCTGAGTGCTCAGCACCCAAAGTCCACTGAGACCTGAGTGCTCAGAACCCAAAGTCCACTGAGACCTGAGTGCTCAGAACCCAAAGACAAATAGCTCAAAGAGACTGATGTTTGTTTGTTTTGTTTCAATATTGTATTTTGTTATGTACTCTGTGCTCTATGTACTTAATTTACACTAAGCCGTCCAATGCATTTCAAAACAACTTTACAATTAAGGACAGCAATAGAAGTATACATACAAATGTGATACCAAGAAGGCAAAAGA
>JAOPJJ010000079.1:9309665-9320423 GCA_027122795.1 Enchelyopus cimbrius | reverse complement strand
AAACATTAATCTTGCACAACAAGAGAATATGTATTGTGCCAGGTTTTAGCAAATTGCTATTTTCCACCTGCAGTCCCAGGGCAGGTTGATGGTATAGTACATAAAACAACAGTAAAACAAAACATAGTTGTTCTTCATTGTTTAATTACAACTGCCATGACTTTATGTGGTTTGTCTTAGACAGGACAAAAGAAGCTTGACTCTAAGATGATTTTAAATTGGAATCCTGCCGCTCACGTTAGTCGTTGATTAGGAAGTGTGGAGGTGGTCGGTGTAAGGTGTGGCACAAACCTTTATATGGTGTGCTGGTGCGGTGCTCAGAGCCGTTCAGCGCTGTTGTGCGAGTGTCTAGCAGTGGCCATGATGAGGAGTTCAGGGCCCGTTAGTGCAAGTCACATTTGATTGGCTGCCTGAAAGCTGCATTTTTTTACTCTTTTGTTGCCATGGGTGACAGATCCATTCTGCCGGCACAATACTATCACTGTCACTACTACCTCCCCACCACCTACCTGCGCCCCTTCACTCTCCCCCCCCCCCCCCCCCCGCTCCGTCTCCCTCAGAGCCATCTTGGAATTCTTTGTCTTAACTTGTCAGCTCCCCTCTGCTTATCCACTCCGTCACCTGCACCGCTCCAACACTGAAGCTCACAAAAAACACCGTCCTTCCTTCAACCCTTCTCTGCTTTCCTCTCTCCCTCCCTGTCATTCTCTCTCGGTCTCTGAGTCTCTCTCTCTCTCTCATCTCTGAGTCTCTGTCTGTTTCTTTCTTTCTGTCTCTGTCTCTCTCTCTGTCCATCTCTCATCTCTGGGTTCTCATCTCTGTTTCTCTATGTCTGTCTATCTGTCTGTCTGTCTGTGTATCTCTCTCTCTCTCTCTCTCTCTGCAGTACTGTGCCTCTCTTTCTCGGTCTCTCCCTCTGACCTATATTCACGGTGGTACAGGGTGGTGCTCGCAGGTGGGTGTTATCAGCAGTTCGTTCCGGGTCAGTGTGTCACGGATTAGAGAACAGTCTCTCCTGTCCCCTACGTGCCTCCGGAACACATGCCCCGGCTCACAGGATGACCTTAAACTGTTCCACTTTACTCACTGCGTACGTACGTGCACACACACACGCACACATATATATCTTCAAAAAGGAAAACGTCTGAATGACGACCTCTAGACAGTCTCTGTAGCAGACGCTGACTGCTCCGCACTCTGCCATAGGAGGGAGAATTTATTGTGTTGTATAGTATTCAAACCTCAGCCCTTGATGGGGGTTTCATCACCTTGCTTCACCGAGATGTCTGTGTGTGTGTCAGTCCGCTGCTCCTCAAACCACACCTGTTCCTCTCCTTACTTATCTCTGGATTCATGGCTGGCCAGCCTGGCTTGTCACCTAGGTCTGCTGCTTAGTTGCCAGGACTTCCGGCTCTCACTCTCATCTTTCCTTCCAAGGGCCCTTGACCTATATTTACCATCCATGCCCCACCTCCCCCACCACCATACCACATACCTCTGAATCTGTTGTCCCTGATGGCGCTATCCCTAGTCTGTGACCCTCTCTCTCTGCCTCTCTGTCTCGCTCTCTTTCTTTCTCCCTTTCCTCTCTCTCTCTCGCTCTCTCTCTGCATCATTGATTTGGCATCTCATTTCGTCAACAGGGGATTTACTCTTCACAAAAGTGAGAGAAAAAAAAAAGTTAACCATAATCACGTTGTTGTTTGACCTGTGGCACCTGGCTCACGAAGGGACACTTGGCTCATGGCTCAGAGTCTCGAACACCAACCACCGAAAGAGGCTTTAGAATGACTTCAGATCGACTTCGACAGTTTGGAAGTCGGAAACATAAAGCTACTAGGATGGCTTTTGGCAGGATCATGCACATAACTGCAACTCAGCTGCCAGACATGATGTTATATTTAGCGTAGCCTAGCAATGCTAGCCAAGTTATATTTAGCCTTAGCGAGCGATGCTAGTCCTCCAGCTGCCGTGGAAAGCATGAGCACTTGCTATCTGGGGCCGGTGGAATGCTGGCTCTCTCTGAACACCCCCAACCTAACCGGCCAATCACCCGCATGAACCTTGTGCACCCATTTGCCAAAGCCAACATCGCCACACTAGACTCAGGGGTCATTGGCTACCTGCTAAGAAGATCAATTAAAGGGGGGGGTCACAATGTTATATACAGTGGGGGGAATAAGTATTTGATACACCGCTGATTTTGCACGTTTTTCACTTCAAAAGAATGGACAGGTCTATAATTTTCATCGTAGTTACACTTCAAATGTGAGAGCCAGAATAATAAAACAATTATAAAATCACATTCTATGATTTTTTAAAATAATTAATTAATTAATTAAATATTTGGTAGAGAAACCTGTGTTTACAATTACAGAGGTCAAATGTTTCCTGTAGGTCTTGACCAGGTTTAGAATCACTGCAGCAGGGATTTTGGCCCACTACTCCATACATAACTTTCAGGCTCCCACCAAGGATATTCTATTGGGTTCAGTTCTGGAGATTGGCTAGGCCACTCCAGTACCTCGAAATGCTTCTTACGGAGCCACTTCTTAGTTGCCCATGCTGTGTGTTTCGGGTCATTGTCATACTGGAAGACCCAGCCACGACCCATCTTCAATGCTCTTACTGAGGGAGGAGGTTGATGGTCAAAATCCCGGGATACATGGCCCGATCCATCCACTCCTCAATATGGGAAGACGTCCTGTCCCCTCTGCAGAAAAGCACACCAAAAGCATGATGTTTCAACCCCCATGCTGCACAGTTGGGATGGTGTCCATGGGATTGTACTCATCATTCTTCTTCCTCCAAAGACGGCGAGTGGAGTTTATACCAAAAAGTCATATTTTTTTCTCATCTGACCACATGACCATCTCCCATGCCTCCTCTTGATCATCCACATGGTCATTTGCAAACTTCAGACGGGCCTGGACATGTGCTTGAGCAGGGGGACCTTGCGTGCACTGCAGGATGTTAATCCATGACGGCGTAGTGTGTTACTAACTGTAACCTTTGGGCTGATCCCTCACCTTTCTCATGATCATTGATACTCCCTGAGGCGAGATCTAGCATGGAGCCCTAGTCCGAGGGAGATTGACAGTCATCGTCAGTTTGTTCCACTTTCCAATATTTGCGCCAACAGTGGTTACCTTCTCACCAAGCTGCTTGCCTATTGTCCTGTTGCCCATCCCAAGCCTTGTGCAAGTCTATCATTGTGTCCCTGGTGTTCTTAGACAGCTCTTTGCTCTTGCCCATGGTGGTGGGGTTGGAGTCTGATGATTGAGTGTGTGGACATGGGGTCTTTTATACAGGTACTGAATTCAAACTGAAGCAATTCATTCAGGTAACAAGTGGGTGATATGAGGGGTTCTTAAAGACAATCTAACAGGTCTGTGAGAGCCAGAATTCTTGCTGGTTGGTAGGTGATCAAATACATATTTAATGCAAATACAGACCTCTCCAATCTTTAGAAGTGGAACAACTTGCAAAATTGGCAATGTATCAAATACCTATTTTCCCCACTGTAGTTGCTACTGACGTCTAGAGGTCGGTATGTCAAAGCCAGGCATGAGAAAGACAGGTGAGGTGCATACAAGCTGGGTGCCCTCCTGGAATCTTTGGTCACAACAAGGAAATGTGTTCGAAAACAGTGTGACGCAACACTCTTGGAATTCCTTGTGGATTCACACATGTTTTCCCTTTCTTTGTCTCCACAGCCTTTCATCTCCCAGCACGCGCTCCCCGAGAGACGACTAGCCAACACAGACAGACTGACCTACATCCTGCAAACCGCCTGAAGCTGTTGGTCACAGCTCCATCCACTTGGCTCACAGGAGAACGGCAAATTGGGAAAGGGGGTCACAGGATTCACTCCTAACAGAACTGCGATGCACTGAAGGATCTGAGCTTACACAAAGAGTTGGGTTACCCAGAACCACCTCACTGTGTAGATGACAGGCACGAATGCTGAGCTTTTTGGCAAATCTAGCACCTTGAGTTACCTTAGAGCGGACTTCAGCCCATCCTGGTGATGAAAACCTGTATTTAAAGTATTTTAAACCAGTTTATTGCCAGATTCCCCTGCCCCCAAACCATCAGACCTTATTATTTGTTCAGTTGCCCTTGCAGGATTTAAACTGGCTGCAATAGGATAAGAATGGAAAATCTGAGTTTAGCTTTGACACAGTTTAACGAACACTCAGAGAACGAATCAAGCTGTCCAGAGACTGATCTACAAGAGTCTCTTCCATCCACCAAACCAAAGTCCAAGATGAGCTGCAGGCGCAAACGTGAGTTTATCTCTGACGAGAAGAAAGACGCCTCCTACTGGGAGAAACGGCGCAAAAACAACGAGGCTGCCAAGCGGTCCCGTGAGAAGCGCCGCCTGAACGACATGGTCCTGGAGAACCGCGTCATGGCGCTGAACGATGAGAATGTCAGGCTGAAGACCGAACTGTTACAGCTTAAGTTGCGCTTCGGTCTCATAAGCACCTCTTCCTACATGGAGAAGAGCCAGCAGATCGGTGGAGCCACTGCATCAGGCAACGGATGCTCCTCCTCAGCCTCCTCCTCACACTACTACTCCAGCGGCTACTCCAGTGGCTCCCAGGTCATGATGAACTCCGACTCCTCTGAGACAGAGCAGTCGGGCCGTGGTGAAGGCCTGCTGGTCAAGTATTCCCCACGGGGTTCACTCTCCGACATGTCAGACAGCTCCTCCAGGGACAGCCCAGAGCTCTTGGGCTTTGAGATCAAGCAGGAAGGGGAGAGTTTGGAGATGGACATCACAAACGACACCACCAGCCAGATCATGTTCAACATCCAACATGGGCTGGCCGCCATGCCTACACACCACCAAATCCAGCAGCATTCTCAGGAGCAGGTGTCTGGAGCCTATCATGGACCAACTCACCACCAGCAGCATATTCAGCAAGGCGGTAACCCCCTTGTGTCCCCTGGGCCAAATCACTCTCAAGCCCCTGCTGCCCAAAGGAGTGTCATCCTCTATCGCTCCAGTAGCACTCCCTATCATGTGGAGAGCATAGTGAAGAAACAGGACTTGGAGCCTTGCGAATCCCAGCAGCAGATCAGCAGCCCTGGGCCCAGCATGAGCAAGCTGCCAGAGTCCAGAGAGACCACCACCGAGACTCTGGCTGAGGTCACTAAACAGATGAAGAGGAAGACGCTGGACTCACCTTCTTATGAGTTCCAAGACAGCAGCAGCAAGGTTGGTGAAAGGCAGACATTCAGTGTTGCACAGCTCTCACACCAGCAGCACCAGCAACATCAGGAGGGTGAAAGGGACTCCGAGGCCACCTTTTACTCCCACATCCCCCCAACGCAACACTCATACCTGTGTGACCAAGATGAGGAGCCCCCCATACTGACTTATGAAGGTGGGAGCAGGAGTGAGGTCTTCTACCAGCAACACTTAAGAGGATCTAACAAGGACACCTCTTCGAGTGATGGAGACCCCCGCAGCTCTGACAAAGACGCATCCACAGACGACGATGAGTCTCCCTCTTCATCCTGCTCCGATGCGGGCAGCTACCCAAGCCAGCATCTGGTCAGGTTCCAGCAGCCGGCCTCCCCCATGCCTCCATGCAGCCCTCAGGTTCAGTCTAAGGATTCTCAGGGGGAGGTGAAGGGAACCGCCTTACCACACAAACTCAGGCTGAAACACCGGTCTATGAGCGCAAGCGGAGGCTGCTCTGGTCAGGAGACGACGGCCACCGCTCCCTCTGCCATGCTGCCTTACCTGCCCCAGCACCCCTACCTGGCCCTGGCTACCCAACAGAACCATGGGAGGGAAAGCTAGAGCGTGATGGGCATCAACAACCAGGCCACATCAGGGGAAGGGTTTAGGATGGGACAATGGGGAAAAAAAGAGTCAGACATTTGCAAACAAACAGTGAGACTAAGTGGCAGTTTAAGCTGCTTCAGTGGGCAAAGCTGCTTCTGGTTACCTTATGATAAACCAGCCTGCGGTTAAGCCCACCATTCCGGTAGCACATCCCTCCCAATGACCCCTCCTCGGGACAGGAAGCTGGACTTCTACAACGCTATCGTCATACAGGCCTGGACATTTTGAGGCCCCGGTGATATATATTTGTATATAATGTAAAGATATGTCATTTCTTACACCCTCTTCATTCAGAAGCACTTTTGTTAATGCAAAGAGAGGGGGAATGGAACGGCCTTTTGTACTTCAATTCCACACTATAATTGAGTGTTTTTAAGCACAGAATGTAGTCACAGAAAACAAAAACTCCTGTATTTTCTCAAGCTTTATCAGTACCATTCAACTAAATTGACTTTAGAAAAATACATGCAAACGTGTGGCTATCTGCCTTAATTTAATCAAATGCAAACAAGAGAATGTGACCATTCCCTAAACCAAAGAAGCAAAGGCATCTACAAAACTACAGATACCAAGTTCCATACCTCTTCCTTCGACCCTACCTCTAACCCCCCTCCCCAAACCATGTCTATTGTTTTACAATGCCCTCTACTTTTTCGAGCACTTCTTTTGTATATGATTGTGATATATCAATTTACGTATCTTATATAAATATATATTTTGCAAAGAAATTTGGGGGAAAAAAATGAAAAATGCTGAAGAGGAGATAGAAAGTGGAACGTCCCAGGATGAAGATGATTAATGTACAGCCATTCTCTGTCCATGTCGTCCTAGAACCACTAACATGAAAACACATCTCTCTCCACTGTGCAGCTTCAGCGTTTTAATGCCCTGTTTACAAAGATAGGCGGTCTGATGTTGAGGGGCAAACAGCACTGAATGGTGAGCATATTGCTCCTTGAGACAGGGCCTTCTTAAAATGGTCCCCGGCCCCGGGCTGAGCGCTGATAATCATGTAAAGGTTTATCAACACCGTTGTGTTCTTCACATCTATTGTCCCTATGTATATGTCCCTGGTTTGTGCCCATTACTACATCAAAGCCCACAGGATGATAGCCTATGAATGAGTTCCGGACTATATGCGGTACATGGCGCATAGTCTGGGCATAGATGAATCCTCTAAGAAAGGGAAGCCCTAAGGCTCTGATAGTGAAACGTTGACTTTCACTGTTAAACGTTGGGTTCCGGAGCACACGCCAACCCAAGGAATCTCTGGCCATCATCATCATCATCACCTGGTGTCAGATCATGGGATCAGCGTGTTTAACACAGCAATACAAATCTATATTTGCTTAACACCTGAACTGTGGCTCAGGGGTGAGTTGGCCCATAAGCTACTCAAAACCCCAAACGACTTGGTTTACGGTAGAAATCGTCTCAACCTGTTTTCTTACATACCTGATTTATTCCTCTGAAGCCCTGATAGTTGCAGACAAAGCTCTGATAATGGATGTCCTGGACCTGTCCTGGATGGACAAGTGGGCTTGTGTCTCGTGGGCTTCTCGAGCACTTGTATATAAATGTAAAATGAGCCCTGCCGTTCGACAACACTGTACTGTTTCATTTCTTCATGCGTTGTTACCGTACCTTCCCGCTATTGAACATGACCATTGTTTTGTCACTGTATAGATTAAGTAGTGTTTTTGTGTTTTTCGCAGATGGTCTTACTGAAACGACAAAGAAAGGGAGAAAAAATGAAACTGTTTTGTTCTTAGTCTACTCGTCTGTGTGTTTGACACCACGACTACATCTGACACGAATATGTATCTTAACCGACACTAACTTTCATTGTCAATGATAGCACATTACATGATTGAAAAATTTAATAAAGACAATGATGGCCTTCTCAACATATTGTGTGTAATTTTTTTCACCGCCACGGTTTGTAAGGTTGCTTTCCAGGGAACCAATACATAGTCAGAAAATATGAAAAAAACGACAAGACAAATATGTACAAGAATTTCTGTGTATTTGAGGATGTGACGTCACTATGACTGGGGCATGGTGAACACAGAGGCCAGGTTCTGAAAAAGACGGGCCGAGTCTTTGAAGAGTTGTTATGAGCCAATACCTGCCTGTTTTCCATGTAAAGCCCATTATAAATCAGTCTTTTAAACCAGAGTGAAGACCAGGGAGGGGCTTGGGGGGGAAAATCCTTCCGGCTGCAAACAAAGCAGCTCTTGTAGGCTGTTGCATCAGTGCCCTCCACAATGACAGACACACACACACACACACACACACACACACACACACAGGCATGCACCTGCACAGAAACACACACACACACAGAAGTAGGTCAGATGTAGAGATAAAGAGAGAGCGAGAATATTTGTGGAGATATGTAAAGACACCTATGGTTAATTAGTGTGCCCTTATGTAAAGTCTTACCCTTACTTTTACGTTCTTTACATGTGTACATTGACAACATTTTTATAAGAAAAGGTTAAATTATAATAAGTATTAATACTATTTGGTATCCTATGTTGTATGTAATAAAAACGTTTTTAAATTTTCTTTCAGACAATAAAGCCCTTAATTACTTGAGGATCTTGAGAAACATTGAGAAGGAATCAAAAGGCGAGGGCAAGAGACGAGAGAGGGTCATTACTCTTATCCTTCCTGCATTCAAACATCTTGAAGGTCAACTGGCCGTCATGTGTTTTTCCAAATGATGAGGAATAGAGATACTGCAGTAAAAAAAAACAAGACACGACCTGCACAGTGTCTGAAGGGTGGTTACCACGGAAATACTGTCTCTGATTACTGACGCCAGCAGGACATCTGTCGGTAACGTCACCGTGACGATTGTACCTGGAAGGCTTTGTTCTTCAGGGTTTGTATCCAACCGCGCAAACACACAGGCCTCGTCTCCATCTGCTGCAGTTAACACCTGCTGTTGACACCAGCTAGCGTTGGCACGTATTTCCCTATTGATTCTCTATTGATGAGAGAAGGGCAGTGGTTAGTAGGAAAAAACATTGAAGAATGTAGAAAGAGATTTTAAACCTTCAGCCTGGACGCAAGCATGTTTCATTGAGCATGAATCCCTTTTCTTTAGGATGGTCTATTGGTTTAAGACCTAAATAGGCATGCACACACACACACACACACCCACACACACAAATATTTTGTCTCTCTAACAAGACCAGCAAAACACTAAAGTGACACCTAGGAATGTTTCCAAGATTATGTTTGGTGATATTGACGGTTGAGGGATACTGCGTTCATTCTGAAAGTAGGTCAAAGAGGATAGAAAGTAAAATAGAAAATAAATGTCAGTGTGAGGAGGGAGAGAAGAGAGGGAGAGAGAGAGCGAGAGAGAGAGAGAGAGAGAGAGAGAGAGAAACAAAGGACTGACTGTTATGCTCTTCAGACATCCTTCCTGTCGGAGGGCCTTCTACCAATACAAAGGTCAGAGTTGAGAGGGGTGTAAATCCGAACACATCTCTTGCACAGAAACACACACACACATACACATTCCTACAGAGAGTCAGGTGAGGCAGGTATTAGTGTAGCAGATCTAACCAAGCTCATGTTCAAATGGTTGAAACGTATTCCTTGTTAACACTAGTTACATTAGTTATTACAGTTGATTAAACACCGTCTCTTTCCCTGTAATGACTCCACGGACGTTATACTCAATATACAGTCAGCGTATTGCATGCTTCACCGATAAGCCAAATGTAGAACAAAAACAACAATAAAACCAAAAGGAAATTGTTAACGAGGAACGCTATCAGGTTTTATTGGTCAGTGTTTACGACTTCGGTCTTGAACCTGGTGGTCCAACACCAGGAGGCAGTGGCCTTCATGCAGAGGTGTTTACAGTAAGACGATAAGCAGGAAAACAATATTAGTGTCGCACCAGCTGCTGATACCACATAACCGTAGAAAAACATTAGCCAGGCGACAATTCTAATTCAAATATTGACTAAGTGTGCGTCAGCGACTTACGGGAGGAGATAACAACGCATTTCACCGGGAATTCACCAAACTATTTGTTTATACGGAAGTCCAGTCAACAAGTGGCATTTATCTGTCTTTTAGTGCTATCGTTCCAGAGCAGAAATGCTGTCATTACTTGAGGGAAGACACAGACACAACAGCAGCTACCATAACAAAGTGTGGGAGGCGGTTTAGTAGATGTTTAAAAGTAAAGAACGTTCAGGACTTTGAAGACCCGGGTGTCCCTGATATGCTTGATATTGTGGATTTTAATCTCAATGAGGTCCTGGTCAAAAGGAAGGTTCAATCAACCAATCTACTGGAGTTTGTGATATCACGTGTAACAGTGTGTAGCCTTCTTTAGCTCATAGCTTCTGTTAGGTAGAATGGTGGCATCCTTGACCAGTTTATTTTGCAGCCGTATGAACCCTGTCTGTAAGGAGTGGCAATCTTACACCCTCACTTCATTTGTGAAGATGTGTTCAGATGTGTCTGTGGTTGTGTGTGTGTGTGTGTTTGTGTTTGTGTGTCTGTGTATGTTCACGTGAGTGGGTTTGTATGTATACATGCATTGGTGTGTGTGTGTGTGTGTGTTCACAGGGGAGCAGCTCACCGGAAACAGTCCTCCCCTGCCCGTAGTGTCTTTGTCCTCGCCCTAGGCTGAGAACGAGGGCTGAAGTCCAGGGAGCCCTGAAGCCTGAGTGAGTTAACTCTGAATATTTGTACCAAACCAAAAAGCAGAAGTACGGTTGAACTTGCATGTGGAACTCGGTGTGTGAAAAAGAGAGAGAGAGAGAGGGAGAGAGAGAGGGAGAGATATGATGAAGCTGAGGAGAGTAGAGGAGGTGGATTTTTTATTCAAACAATGATGCGGGAGGGGATGGGGGGGGGGA
>JAOPJJ010000079.1:9281685-9294863 GCA_027122795.1 Enchelyopus cimbrius | reverse complement strand
CCCCCCCCCCCCCCGCCCCGACACACACACGCACAACCACTACGACATGGCCACCGACTTGTGGTGGCGGGAGGGTGGAAGGACGGCAAACATAACCGACTCCTACTCAAAAAGGTACATTTAGTTAAATATGCATCCCCAAGGTGTTTTATATCACACATTTTACATGAGCAAATGGTTGTGAGCGGCGTAAGGGCCTAGCCCACCATGCTAGCTGTTAAAATCGCTGTATATCTGTTTCACTGTGCCTTAATTACAATGGAACCATGGCGATTGGAACACATGTCCCAACTCTCTGTTCAAAATAACAGCAAGATATCGCAAACATGCATTATCCACCAAAGAACAGCATGTAAAATATTAAAATATAAATATATATATAATATTAATTCTCATATATTTCATATGTTCGTTATCTAAAATAAAGGTTATGCCATTGTTTAAATGTATTGTTTGATTTGTCCTAATCGGAAGGTTTAAGTTTGCACAAAGTGTCATATCGATTGAAAACCCATCAAAACAATTTAAGATACATCAATGTCTTTTTTTCCGAAACAGCTTGGACTTTACAACATGTAGACGACAAAAACATGTAAAGTGGCATTCAACAATATAATAACAACAATACTGTAACATCCCCATAGAACATGCTGGTATTTTAGAGGTGGTTCCAGTAGCTTCCCATGGTAGTAGAAATGCAGTATCAGTTCATTCCAACGTGGATCTGGTCCCTAGCAGACATGGGTGGGCCGCGGTCGAGGTGTTGCGGTTGTGTGTTTAGAACGTCTGTTGCCAGGGTCGGTTGCCACGGATGTTACAATGTTTAAAGACTGTTTTAAACATTGTCGTGTTTAAAACAGGTCATGTGAGATGACCTGTGGCCAGGTTACATGGCTGTGGACCGATCGGTCATGTTAAAACGAATGTTGGTCGAGGTAAACGACTGTAGCCAGGTTACGCAAACTGGTTGTGTTGAAGGTCAGCAAGTGACGTTCACCATAAATGACTGTTGTCCTGTGTAACAACTGTCGCCGGGAGTAAAACAATGTTTCCATGTATAATGACTGTTAACAGCTGTAATGACTTGCAAGATGTTATGGCTGTCGCTAGGCAACAGAACGGGGTTGAACAACAGTTGCCGGGAGGGAACATCTATATGTCCAGGTCGATGGGACGGACGTCTCCGGTCTTGTGTTCTTGCACCCACAGGCTTCTGTCCTTGGCTGGGTCCACAGCCTGGAGCAGCTGGTCCACGTTCTCTATCGTCTGCAAAAGAAAGAGAAACACAATGATGGACTGCATGTATCTAGATCTGCTAATGTCACTGGAGTATACATGGAGCATGCCTTACAAAATACCTGCCAGTTGGGGCTGGTATTGTGTAACGTTGTCTTCGTACAGCACATACAAATGTATGTGTGTGTGTGTGTGTGTGTGTGTGTGTGTGTGTGTGTTTGTGTGCGTGAGATCGATTGTGTGCAAACCCACGCTTTGGTTGAACATGTCCGTCTCGTGGCGTAGCGTTGTGTACTGACGCAGGTGCTGTTGTATCCACTCGATACGATCGGCTTCCAGCTTCTCAAGCTCCTAAGCATGCACATGCACGCGCGCACACACACACACACACACATGCACACACTGGTTGTGTCAGAAACACATTGATACATCCAATGTCATTCAAGGAGCCAAATAATGGGGAAATGTTTTTGTTAATATTTAGAATTTGAATAATTATTCAAGAATATTTCAATGTTTATTGTGGTTTAATGTCTAACATTGAATGATGGAAATGCTTGAATATTTGGTTAATTTATTTGCTGGATAGCTATTGGTTGATCCTGTGCTGTGCATGTGACCATAGCAGTAGAGCCAGAGCAGGTGTGTTGTGATTAGTTTGGAGTCATGTGATCAGCTAGGAAGCTTACATCATTGTGACCGTGGTCTGTTGTCTGTTCAATTAAGAATTGAGTTATATTTTCTTTATTCACGACTGCTTCAGTTGTGGAGATTCTGTTCCTTGATGAAGCAAATAAAAACGTGTCATGCTGCGCACGAGAAGTGGTTAAAAGTTTTGCCACTACAGTCATATTATTTTGTATTAGGTGTTTTCATTAAGATGGGTGGTTCTCACCATGCTGGTGGTGACCATCTCCTCAAACCACTTGGACTGGGTTTGGTTGTAGAGGTCCAGGCTGCGCATCAAGTCGTCGCCTACAGCAGGTAGGAATAAATACTCAATAAATACTCTTCGTGTGTGTGTGTGTGTGCGTGTGTGTGTGTGTGCGTGTGTGTGTGTGTGTGACTCTGACCAGCTTGTGTGGACTTCCTGCGGGCCTTCTTGATGTCCTCCTCTGTCTTGTTGCTCAGTTTGACCTCCAGCTGCTGGGTCTTCACCTCCAAGTCCTTCTGCCTGTCAGCCAGGGCCTTACGAGCCTACACACACACACACACACACACACACACACACACACACACACACACAAAGGGTGGGTTAACCCCTCTTTATCTTTCTATCACAGAGAGGTTTCCTTAGTCCACCCAGAATACCCCAGGATTAAACATGTTCAATCTAAGGATAGGGTTTATTTTCACTTCCTGGGACTGACAGAAGGATTAGGCATTGTTGTCATAGGTCATAGGTAGCCTGGTAATTTGGGAGATGTGTGAGAGGCCCACATATGTAATCAATGGATGCATAGATGGATAGATCCATGGATAGCTGTAGGCAGTGACCTTCTCCACCCCGGCGTAGCGGCTGGCCAGCTGCTTCCTCAGGTCTGCGATGTGGTGGTCGTACTTCTTCAGGTCCTTCTTGAAGTGGTCGCTCCTGAAGGTCAACATGGGCTTCTCCACCTCGCTGTGGAGCTGGAAGAAGAACATGGTCATCTCCCATGATCTCATACCACCATAGATGATACCATAGTAGCTCTACAAACAAGCTGTAGTTTTCCCGTACATGGAAGCAGTGATCTGATTTTGTGACTTTGGGTCGGTTACAGCTAATACATGGCTGTAGGTCTCACCTTGTTGGAAAACTTCAGGTGGACCTCAGCTTCGTCGTGAAGACTTTTCTTCAGCTGGATCCAAGCTTCCCCGACGGTTCTGTGAAAGCGGTCAGTAGAGTTTGGGCCATGGAACACAGAGCACAAAGGGGGTCACAGTTGGTAATATTCCGCTATGAGTGCTGCTTCGTACGTGTTGTCAGAATTAATCACAATTGACAACATTGAATGATATTAACGTCAATTGACGATGGGGAAGTCAAGAAGAATTTCTCGGGATCTCCTATCTCCTCACCATCGTTAACTCACTCACCCTTCCTCCTGCGCGGCCAATGGACTCAGAGAGAGTTTGGAGAGGTTTTTGGCGTACTCTTCCTCAATCTTTATCCTGAGGAAGAGGAGGAGGAGAAGAAGAAGGAGAACAATGAGGTGATGGGGAGATGAAATGCATGTGGTCGCTGGTAGGAACTGGACGCTGTACTGCTGGCAATAGCGAAGGCACAGGACAGCGCTCCAACCCCTCGCTCAGCTCATTTAGCGCGTAGCCATGGACTATGTTCGCCTCCACGTTGCCATGACGGCCATACCTCTCGTGGATGAACTCGGCCATCTCCTTCTGCATCTGTTTGCCCTTCAGCTGCTTCTGCAGCAGCACCTCGAAGCCCGGCATGCATGCTCCACCCTGGGGGTCCTTCTTGTCAGCCTGTAGGCGGGGGGGATCATTAACCCAATGCGACAACAACATCAACAAATTGGACACCCAATAATTACGAGGCACGATATCGTCGCTCAGGTGTCTAGACTTCACATCAAAGGCGCTCAGTTCTAATCTCAAGCTATTGCCTAAACCTACCAATAGGGTATCTGTGAGGTTAAACCCTGTCAACAAAGACACTGTGAAGCTCAAACTCACCAATAGAGAGACTGCAAGGTTCTGTTTAAACCCTTTAAACAAGGTAATGAGTTATGCTGCGATGTGTGGGCGGATGTAGTCGGATATTATTTCCGAGTGTACACTTGGAGCATGTGTGGGTTGGTTGATAAAACTATGCATATGTGTGATAGAGAGAGAGAGAGAGTGTGTGTGTGTGTGTCCACATCATAATGTGTCAGTGGCATGTTTTGTCCTACGACAATACGTGTGTCATTGTCAGCCATGCAAGGCGAGAGCTAGCACAATGGGAACATTTAGGGATTAGGAGTCTTGTAAGGGACACCTAAGGGACACCTCGACACTCTTGGTTGCCATACAACCCGCTCTACCCCCTGAACAACTGCTGCAATAACCCAGGGAGCATGAAAGGCCTCACTGGCAGAGTGATGATGACGAGAACCTATTGGGGAGTTGTTTATGCAGCAAAATCGTTTCCTGGATGTCTGACCCCACATCTTAATTTAAGGAAGTGAAACCGCATTACTGTATGTTTTCCAGCACATAGCACACAAACACCAGCATAGGAACGTTTCATTTCAAAACGTTTCAAGACACCATGATATGAATCATGGTGTCATGGTATCAACAAATATGAATTGATGAGTTGGTTTCCAATGCTTACATTTTGTGGTATGATTCCCTTTGTGTAAACTCCCATTTCTTTCTGCATTTGTTTTTCAATTTGATAAAGAACATGGCTGCACTTGAGTTGCATTGAAATTGAAGTTTTGCAAAGCAAGCAGAAAACTATTTTGTCATTTGGAAATGCACCGTCAGCTTTTCTAGATTCTTCCAAGCTCAACTTCTTCATATATCTTTGCACACACTGCGCAGAATGTTACTGCAGCATAGCGTTCCTCACTCTCTAGCTGTTCTCGTTGATCCTCTGATGCAACATATGCCAGCTTTTAAATAACTTATTACAGTATTATTGTTAGTGTTAGTAGTAAAACACACACACACAGATTGTATCCTGGACCAAAGGCACAAGGGATTGTTCCAGAATAGAAGCTGGTTGCTTCTCCAGGTGAGATTATCTTTTTATTACGGTATATAGGTCAAGTAAAAGAAAGAAAAGCGAACCAAAAGAAACGGGTCAAGTGTCAAGTTTGCGTAATCCAGAAACCAGCAGACTGAACCGGAGCAGGGGGTCTCAAAAAACACAAGGCGATGCGTGCCAGCAAGAGTGACAACACGGTGTCCAGCATGGAGATCATGGACAGCTCCGATGGTTACACACCACTCATAGAAGGCAGAGGTTGGTCACCACATCCAGCACATCCATTTCACCTAGAACAATAACATACCTTTATTCAAATATCCTCCTGTTTTTAATTGGGGGGTGGGGCTTCGCGGTTTTACAGTTGGAAACATGCTTTCTGGGGTACGGCAGAGACCGGTGAGGGCAGCAGCTGTGTGTCTGGCCGTGCTGTGCTTCATTCTCCTGGTCGCCATCATCGGCGAGACGGTCCGCAGTAAGTAAGAACTTCTTAGTATGATCGTTCCCAACAACGTATGAAATGTTCAAGCGGTTGAACCTATTCCCCCCCCGGCAGGCCGTACCTTCGAGAGCCACCAGCAGCAGGAGCAAATAGCACAATCGAGCGTGCAAGAGAAACTCAAACAGGGTCTCACCGACGCAGCACAGGAGAAGAAGGAGCTGGCAGCCGGTCAGGCCCGTATGCAGGACGAGTACAACTACATCGCTAGCCAGAAGAAGCAGCTGGAGACCAACATCAGGATCCTGACCGCCGAAAGAGACATTTTGAGAAAGGGGGAAGGACTTAGTCTGGCCATAGTGACCACCCTCACCAAGGAGAAGGACCAGCTGAAAGCCAGCCAGAGCGAGCTGCAGAACAGGAACACAGAGTTGAACAAAGCCAGGGACTTCTTGCAGAGGAGCTACGACGAACTCGCTCAGAAGATGAGCGGGATTCAGAAGACAATTGCCACACTGGAGAATCAGAGGGATGAGCTGCAGCACCAGAATGCCCAGCTGGAGGTGAAGCAGGATATCATGACGAATAACTTCAGCACACTGCTGGGCATGATCACCCACCTTAAGTTCAGCCAGGACATCTCCTCCAGCGAAAAGGAGAAGCTGAGGAGCAGCCACGACATTGTGCTGGAGCAGCGGGACCAACTGAACACCAGCCTCTTGATCCTGGAGGCCACATCCCAGGAGATGCAGGAGGGCTACACGGCTGCTATTAAGGAACGGGATGAACTGCGGGCTGTGAAGGCCAACCTGAGTGCCGCGAGGGACCTGCTGTTGGTCCAGAACCAGAACCTGACAGCTGAGAGAGACCTGCTGGCGACCCAGGTGAAGAATTCAACGGACGGTAAGAAAAATTTTCTCCAGGATCCTGTGATGAAGGTGGTCTAGCGGTTGTGGGTTTCAATTCCTGTCCGCCACAGTCTACCTGTAGATGTCCTTTGAGCAAGATGTTTTAGCACTGCTTATTAATGGGATGTATCTGAATTCACTGTTGAGTTGCTTTGCCTTTCTAATATAATAATGGCAAAAAACAAAAATTTGGTAGAATTCGAATTATTACCAATTGTATTTACTATCAGAGCGGATGAATCCCATTACATAAAAACTAAATTCTCATAGACCCAAACGATAATGCATTTTCCCGTTGGGGCTCTGCGTCCAGACTGTGGGGATGTTTATTTTTGTGAATGAATGTTTGTAAAGTGGGATGTGATGCGTTTTGACAGTGACGGGCTGTCCCTCTGGCTGGCTGTCCTACGGGGATAGCTGCTACCTCTATTCCACCAAAGAGAAGAACTGGCAGGACAGCGGAGTTAACTGCCTTCGACAAGGGGCTGACCTGGCCACACCGAGGAACGCCGACGAAATTGTGCGTGTAAAGTATTCATGTGCATTGATTCATGAGGTGATATTCGATCAGTCGTGATCACTGTTTTGGGACCACAATTACCCATTTTGGGTGAATGTGTTTTCTAACGAAAATAAAAAAAGCACATTATTTATTATATGTGTGTGTTAACATACTGTATTTTGAGTGTGTGTGTGTATGTGACTTTTTTTTCTCCATTATATCCCTAACATCCCTTGTGTGTTTTTGTACATTGTGACCCCAAACAACCAAAAGGTATTCCTGAACAGCCTCCTGGAGAGCGGGGGGGAGGTCTGGATCGGGATGGCCACGGACGGCAGTGCTGGAGAGTGGATGTGGGTGGATGGGACGCGGATGATCACATCGTAAGGGGGGCCCCGACGTCAAACCTAATAGGGGGGTCTTCATAATAGTATATTGATCTTATTTCCAAATGAAGAACCAAACCCCGTTGACCCCGTCTTCATAAAAATGTGTCTTTCAGTAGGGATTATTCTGGGACTGCAGAGTTGTCTAGAGGCCAGCCTAACAACAATTTGGGGGTAGGTCATGGCTGTGTGGAATTCTGGTGGAGATCTACACCGTTGGGGAATTGGAATGATGAGGCGTGTTCTATACAAGAAAAGTCAGTGTGTCAAAAGTGATATGATATGCATTTTTTATGCTTTGTCACACTTCTTTCAACGCTGGTCATTGACGGTAAATTGTAAGAAGAATTACATGCCTCCATTATTTTTTGTTATGCCACGATTTTTCTTAGTTAGATTCGTTTTTTCATCATAATCAATACACTTTGAAATGTACTCTTTAGTTGTTTTCGTCGCAAATTACATATTGTCTTATTGCATTTGCTTACTTCAAGGAAATGAACAAACTTCTCTTATGTTATTTGCAATAACATACACATTTTCAAAAACAATTTTGATGTTGGTGTCAATTATTGAACTTTGGTCACAAACGTCCTTGTAGATTGTAGGTCCTGCTACTGTTTTAATGTCAATGTTAGCCAACAATGCCATATTGTCATACAGTAGTCCGACCTCCAGAGGAAGACTTCTTTTGGATGAGACTTCTTGAAAGTTTAAAGGTGTCTCACAACACCAATACGCAACACAGCGTGTTACAACTCAACACTATGTCTGGGTTCAACCCAAATCCCTGTCGCAACGGTAGGAAGTCCTTCCTCACCCAAAAGAAGTCGCAGTAGCTCCAGTCATTGGGCTTGAGAAGCTGCTGCTCGGGCCCCTCCCCCGGCAGGGGGAACGTCACGCAGTTGACCTGAAACAGGAAAAAATACAACATTCTAATTCTTCTTTAAGTTGTAATTGGTAACTGTCACAGTAGTGATTCCAGATGTTGAGCAGAGTGAAGGGGAAAGACAGATAGAGAGTGAGTGAGAGACCAAGATAGTGGCAGAGGTATAAAGTGATGGAGAGTGTGAAAGCTTGAGAGAAGGAATTGAGAAATATAGAAGTTGCATATGGAGTTGAATAGAAAAATAATTGACACAGGGAGATTTAATATTTTGACGTTTTTAACCATCTGGTCTTTTTTCTTTTGTTAAATTTTTCGACTTTTTTTGCAATGTGAATTTTTATTTTCCGTATGAATGAGTTCCTTTGTACAGAATTGAAAATGGAGAGAGAGATCATTCTTTATTTATTCTTTATTTTCAAGAATAGCCCCTTTGAGATGTACCATCTCATTTTCGAGGGGACCTTACAATAATACAAACGATACAAAGATAGTAAAGAGAAAGTACTAAACATAATTCCAAACACGTATGAAGGATGAAGAGAGGGGAAGAGAGGGTGGTGTTCTGTGGTCTGGAGAAGAACATCATGCGCTTGATTTGCATTAGTTTGCTGGGGGCAAAGGTCAAAGAAGAGTCGAGCGGTGCACTGCGAGAGAGAGGGAGAGAGCGAGGGAGAGAAGAGATTAGGAGGGAGATCTACGGGGTGAGATATAGAGGAAGGGAGAGACATGAAGGAGAGTGGGAGATAGCGATGGAGACAGAGCTAGAGAGACCACAAGAAATACAGGGAGAACTGCGGGATATAAAAGAGATAGAGAGAGAGGAGACTTCCGACAGCAGTATCAGGAACTCACTGCAACACACTCAGCAGAGACCCCTGTGGGTGTGTGTGTGCTTGTGTGTTACTCTAAGGGTTGAAGTTATGTAATGTTCACCATCTGTGTGAAGTCACTTTTGGCACGAAGGCACACACACACACACACAGTCTGCAAAAACCTCAGATCAGCAATAACTCTACATGCTTCTTTGTTTTCGACACACCTTTTAACACACCCACACACACACAAATGGACACACACATCACTCCTACAGCTAATCAAACAATTATCTGTCTTACCCATGTACACAAGCATATACATCCACATCTTCCATGTGCACACACACACACACACACACATACACACACACACACTCAAGGAGCGGAGTCCTGGCAGTTTGCTTAACGGCGAGCTGTCAGCTGTTCATTTTCCTGTCGGGTAATCATGCCGATCGTCTCTCGCCAAATTGTCCTTACTCCTAAAACACCGACTATCAGCACGCTGTCCACAGCGGACCATGACTCATTCAGACAGTCCGCCACTTGGGACCATATGCTACGACATGCATAGGTACACGAGTGTAGCACATACCGGGTCCTTTCCAGACCGTAGATGTGTGCTGTGACTGTCACGGTGTACATTACACGGCAATGTTGAATGCTCGCTTCTGATTGGTCAGTAATTAAAGAATCCTCATGCAGTTACTTCTGAATTCGAGAAGGCTGCTATGACTAATGGATGGATGGACTTTTGATTATAGTCCATCCGGATGCTGTGTACGTTGGCTGTTCGAACCGTCGAATCAAATAGACAATTTTTGTTAAAAACAAATTTTTTTTTGGTCAAATTATTGATTTCCTAATGAATCAATAATTTGACTACAGAAAGCTGGTCATTATTGCGACACAAATGCTGACAGGGTGATGAAGGACCCCGACGCAAGCAAAGGTGAAGGGTGACTCCAGATCACCCTTAATGGCCATTACATCATGGCCGCATCAGGGCCAATAGAATGAGAGGCTCGATGGTGCGTGATGTCGAAGTGATTCAGCCAAGGCCTGATCTATAAATCCTACATCGTACAGGCAAAACCCGTGGTGGTGGGGGAGGGGCTATCTTAGCTGATCACACGTTCACACACATGCCGAATGACTTGTATACACACACACACACACACACACACACGTGTATTCTATTCACGTGTATTCGGAATCGACAGCCACGATGATTGATGATGATTGTATCCTAGATACACTAACACACAAACACACACACCCACGTGCACACACACACACAAACACACCTCTGTAAGCATGCAGCGCGCCGGTTTCTTGACTTTAAAGGGGAACTCCGGTGTAAAATGGATCTGGGATATGTTTAGTATGAGAACAAGTTTAAACGTTTGGTGTAGAGCAAAAATAATTGTGTACACCGCAAAGCTAAGTTAGATGTTTTTATCCGATTTTACCAAATGCTATATGTTTAAGTCACGGGGACATCGGCTGATGTCAAAAAGAAATCGCTTTATTAAACCACTGACAAGGCTAGAAGTAGCCTGACACTTTTAGTATAATGAGGGTTAATATATAAAACAAGGAATTGACAACTTTGTAAGTGTACAGCTAGTTTATTAAAAAGCATATTTTATACACACAATACCTCCAGTTGTTCACCCGTCAACGTCATGTCTTCTTTGCGGGTGAATCAGTCGATTGACCCAGTTCCCTTGTGCAGGTGTACGTGCGTGTGCGTACAGCGCTTGCTCTGTGTTCGTCAATCGATTATTCAGCCTCAAAGAAGACATGACGTCGACGGGTGAACTACTGAAGGTATTGTCTAGGCCTATATAAAATATGCTTTTTTATAAATTTTCAGTTACACTAACAAAGTTGTCAATGCCTCATGTTAAGACCCTCATTATACT
The DNA here is from genome assembly GCA_027122795.1 of Enchelyopus cimbrius. Lineage (NCBI taxonomy): Eukaryota > Metazoa > Chordata > Actinopteri > Gadiformes > Gaidropsaridae > Enchelyopus > Enchelyopus cimbrius. The sequence goes on along the minus strand of JAOPJJ010000079.1, from coordinate 9,284,063 downwards.
ACCAAAGAAGTGTCAGGCTACTTCTAGCCTTGTAAGTGGTCTAAAAAAGCGATTTATCAGCCATGACTGAAACGTATAGCATTTTGGTAGAATCGGGTAAAAACATATAACTTAGCTTAGCGTCGTATAGGATTTTTCTGCTCTACATCAAACGTTCAAACTCGTTATCATACTAAACATATCCGAGATCCATTTTACACCGGAGTTCTCCTTTAATACAATACACCGCAGAGTCCTCCGGCTCTGTTGCTTAGCAACAAATTACTTTCACTACACTGTCGCTACGCCACTCCCCCCTCCCCATCCACGCAAACCTCCAGATAACACAACAATGCAAGAACCCACTCGCTTCCCCCATACCGCCACAACTCCCTGCAGACCAACGGCGTAAACTGCTTCATTGGCGTTTTTGTGACTGGCCAACTGCTCATCTCAAAGCAGTATGTCCAATCAGACCCCCAGCCAATACGTCACATTGACAAACAACGGAAGAAGCCATACATGTGCTACAGTCACTTTATTTGGCGGTTATCTGTGCATAGCAACAAGTCACCGATCTTTCTGTTTCATCGTTCGACGAGACAGCGCAGCGGAGAAGGCTGCTTGCGGTTCGTCGCGATGCCTCGAGTGATTACGCAAGGGTACACCAATGTCACGTGGTCTTACGCCTGTTGGTCTTGACCGGCCCCCCGGGGTTTTTTGTTGTTGTATTCTTTATCACCCCCAGTCATGCATGTAAATGTGTCCATGACAGCCGCAGCTTCTATAGCAGGCATATGAGGGTGCAGAATTGAAGCTGCACCTGATCTTATTGCATCGGTGGGCAGCTAGTATCGCACAGCCTTTTTCTCAGATTCTCTCTGAGGTTTGGACTTCTGCAAATCATACAACATTCAGATCCGATCAAAGGAATGTTGTTCCTTTGATCTTGTATTCGTTTTTTGTATGTGTGTCCTTCCCGTTACTTGCCATGAATTTGAGTGAATGAACATCACTCATGTAGTGATCCATACATTCAAAAATTCACTCGCCAGCGGTTGCATGGCTCGAATAGGTTGGTGAAAGTCTCTCTCTCTCTCTCTCTCTCTCTCTCTCTCTCTCTCTCTCTCTCTCTCTGAGCAACTTCAAATCAGTGCTATTGCCTTTGTCGCCATGGAAACTGGACCCGGCTGGATCTCTCTTGCGGGTCCGCAGGACTTTACTACGGAGGTCCTTTGGTCATCGTCAGTTGACTAAACTCACACACAAACTCTCATACACACACACATGCACACAAACATACACACAATCACACATGCTCTTACACACATACACACATGTAAACACACACACGTGCCCACACGCACACACACACCAACACACACACACACACACACACATAGGTGCGGTAACAGAAAACCTAATCCTTGAGTGTTGAGTCTGCCGTCAGCAAAAGGACAGGACAATGTTACACACACACACACACACGCACACATTCCCCTTCACATGAGTCATTAGAGAGCCAGCGATTGCGTAACCACTGCCAGTGTCACAGCAACTTTACACCGAGCGGTTTCTTTCTTTCACGGGAAATCAGTGGACCAATGAGAGCCCGCAGAGAGGGTCATGTGGTTCCCTTCCCTCCTGATGTTCCTTCCTTCCTCTCCTCTGCTGTATCTTAAAAAATCAGTGCCGTTCATTTCCTTGCTTTACACCTAAGACCCCCACCGCCGACCGCGACACTAATGATCCAATGTTTCATAGCAGAGGATGAGCGGGAAGAGGAGGAGGAGGAGGAGGAGGAGGAGGGAGGGGGGCAGGGGAAAGACAAGGAGGAGGAGGAGCCATCGCCATCAGGTGATGCTGACCTCATGACAGATAGATTGTCGGCGCCTTTAAACCAAGCTCCGCTCCATGTGGGAACACAGTCCTTGGCGAGGCGGTGGTCATCACACCTGGCCGGGGCGTGTCCAGGGGGGAATGTCCATGAGTTTGAGCAGGGCAGGCAGGTTACCCCTCCCCCCTCCGCCACCGCCCCGAAAGGAAACCAACAGTAACCTTTGATCGCCCCGACTGTACGCCTGGTCACGCTCACAAACAACACACAGCGGACCGTCTCCATCGCTCGTATCCACGGCGGCTGTTGCTCATGGTGAGGATAATGGAATGCATGGCAAACGGAGGTCTACTCCAATAGCACCATGACTCCTCCCCCATCTCCCTATCCCCACCCCAAAAAAGAAACACAAGCAACCCCTCTGACCACGTTGAGCGCCGTTAATGAAATGTGTTTATCGTCCAGGCGCCGCGCGGGCCCCGCCGCCCCGGGCCCGGGGGGGGGGGGGGGGGGGGGGGGGGGGGGGGGGGGGGGGGGGGGGGGGGGGGGGGGGGGGGGGGGG